>JAVHLU010001663.1:0-27108 GCA_036785755.1 Colletotrichum ledebouriae
AATTGCGCACGGACCACATAGTGATCCGAGCGCGATTTCTGCTTAATAAGCTACTGCTTTGCAGTTACGTTTCAGAATATCTTACCCCTCACTTCGTGAGGGCAGGATTTGTAACTTAGAAATAACATCAATAACATCATCAATAATATCATCAATAATTCCAGGAAAAATACCTCCTTATGCTCAAATTTATCAGCTTTTATCACCATATCACTCAGCCTATTAATATCTATTATTCAGGCTGTTTTACCGTCCCTTTAGCTACTTATATACCTATTCTTACAGTTTTATTAGAGAGTATCTATAATATAAAAGCTACTTCTAAGTATTTATTACTAGGGATATTAAGCTAAAGCTAAGTAAGGCTCGTAGCTACTTAAGAATTATAATTATTAGCTAGAAGGTATAGAGATAATAATAAGAAGGGAAGGAATACTTAAAATTAGTTATTAGAGTATTAAATAAAAGGAAGTATATTATTTTTTTTATTTTAAATATAGGTATATTAGGACTAAGGACCTAGAGAGTTATTACTAATAGGAGATAATAAGGGTAAGTTTAATTAGTATTTTTAATACCTAAAATAAGGAAGTTATAATTAGCTATAATAAGAAGAAATAATTTATAAATATAAGAGAGAAAGTATAAAGGAGTTAGATAAAGATTAAAGTAGCTAGGTAAAAGTAGTTATTATAAGGGGGAGAAGTTAATAATAGGGGATAGAGGAGAATATGTATTTAATTCATAACTAGGCTACTCGTTTTAATAGCTATTACTACTTATTATTTTAATAATTCTTTCCCTATATATAACTACTCTAATTTACTATTCTATTTATTATAGGTTTTTTATCCTAAGTTCGTTTTACTTTATTAAGGCTAAGGAGAGTAAGGGAGGAGAGTTAATTATTCTTTCTATAAGCTACTAATAAATTACTATATTATTAAAGTAATTAGTAGATATAAAAACGTACTCCTAACCCCTTAAACCCTCTAATCTTTCTCTTTTTATATATATATTATTTACTTTTAAGCTTAATTTATTTATTAATTATATAATATTAATCGCTATATTATAGCTCCTTCTTTTCTTTAGATATTACTTCTACTTAGCTTTTTAGTCTATAAATTACTTATACTTACTACTTATTAACTTTTCTCCTAATATATTATAATAGGAAAAGTTATCTTTTATAATAATAAAGCGTTAGATATATATATCTAGGAGCTAAGATCCTTAAACCTTCTTACCCTTAAAATTAGGCTTTTAATAAAGCTTATACCTAATAAACTAAGTATAAGTAGGTTTTAGGTATAGGAATAAAATAATAGAAATAGCCTAGGCTTTAGGCCTCTTAATAAGCTTAGCTACTAGCCTTACCTAATTAAATATAATATACGCTTTCTGCCTAGGAAGGATAATATCCCTAGTTAGATAAACCTTTTTAACGTAAGATTAAAATATATCCTTATTAAGTATTAGAATAAGACTTTAGAAGTAGCTAAGAAAACGATTTACCCTTTGTACTTATAGTAAGTTATAGCTAGTATATTTAATATTATTAGTATACTTAAAATAGTAACTCTAATATATACTAAGGATATCTTAGCGGTTACTTATTACTTTATAAGGCTTATTAAGCCTAGCTAACCGCTCTGCTATAAGATAGTTAGAGGTATAGAAGATAATTTTAATAATAGAGATATAAGAGATACTATAGTTACCTAAATTAAAGCTAAGTCCCCTAATATACTCCTTATTTATCTATAAGCGCCTAAGTCTACTAAAGTAGTTATTATAGGTCTATTAATTAACTTATAAGACGGGAGAAACTAGTTTTATAATAATTAGTAATTAAGGGGAGGAGCTAAAGAATAACTATAGACTCTAATACTTATTACTAAGAGCTTTCTACTAAGATATAAGGCTAAGGAAGTTTTAATAAGATAACTATACCTAATTAAACTTCGATATATAGACCCTTTACTATAGGCCTCTAGTTTATACTTCGTTAATTAGCTTAGGTTCTTTATATAAATTAGAAGCTTAGTATTATTAAAATAGCTTATTAAGATAAGGTATTAAGCTTAAATTAATTATTTATTAATAGCTTTTACTAATAAAAAACCTCCTCAAGGATACTAGACCTAACTAAGGGTAAATAGACTTCTATATAATTAATACTTTAAATTAAGAGATAAAGATATTAGGAAAAAGATAGCTTAAAAAGATATTAAATATTAAGTAGCTAAGTATACCCCTTAATTTATATACTTAGAGGTTTCCTCTCTATATAGGATAGATATTAACTTATTAATACCTAAGGATATTAATTTATAAACTAGTCTAATAGTTTTTATTAATCTAAAAGAGTTAGATAGAAAAGAAGGGTTATTAAAAGAACTAAATATCTAGAATATAAAAAGAAGGAATAACTATAAGAAGTAGAAGAGGGATTATAAACTATAATAACTAGCTAACTTTATAAAGTATCTTAACTACCCTAGGTTTATAAAACTATTTATATTACCCTACCTAGCCCCTACTACCCCGAGAGATATTATATTTAACCCTATTAATACCTTAGTAGTATTTAATATTACAAGACCTAAAAAGAACCCTATATTAAATAAAGATAAGCCTATACTAATAATCTTATAATATATATAATAAAGCTAAGAGTCTATAAATTACTTAATAACTAAATATAGAAGAGGGTTACTTACTATAACTTTAGCTTAGGTAGAATATTTATTAGACCTCTATAATATATAAGGTAAGCTTATAAGATAAGAAAACTTAAATAATTTAGAGGTTATAGCCCTTTTTAGGTTTATAATTAAGGGCTGCCCTCGTAGTATCTATACCCTAATTTATAAACTAGCCTAGTAACTTAGAAAAGAGATTAATAAGGCTTCTATAGAGCTTAAAAGAGTAGAGGTAAAGAATCTTTAGGATATTACTAAGCCCTTCTTTCTACTAAATTATAGTAATTCTTACTAAGCTATAATCCTTATAAACTAGTTAACTAGCTACTACTTCTATTATAACTCTATATAGGACTAGAATAGTAATTAGCGCTTTATTAAGGCTATATAGGACCTTAATACGTAGTATTATAAGATAGGAGCCCCTTAATAACTCTAAAAGCTCCTATTAATTAATACTTATATAGTTAATTTAGTTTAATAGAGCGATAGATTTATATATAGCCTCTAGTATATTAAATAAGCTAGAGCTCTAATTTAAGAAGGATTGCTATTACTACGTTTTAGTAATATAACCTTAAGTAATAGTATATTATTTACTAACTCTAAGATTCCTTTAGTTAGCTAATATATATACATAATTACTACGGAGTTCTATAACTTAACTATTAATAGTAATATAGCTTTATAAGATATCCTATTAAACTAAGAAGACTAGAAGAAAGCGCCTTTCTTCTCTCTATACCCTCTTACTCCTTTACCTATAGATATAATATAATAGACTTTAGAAATAATAATAATATTACGCCGTCTCCTATAGTAGATATTCCTTAACCTATTTATAGATTATAAGTATTATCTAGATCCTCTTTATCTAAAATACTAGATAATAAGCTTGAGTTCGGAATTACGCCGCAGCCCCTTCGCAAAAAGACTATAACAAATTCACCCAGTTCGCAAGCACAATTCGGGAAACACTATGCAGGCATTTTGACTAGATAATAAGCTTGAATACCTTAGATATTAGCTTTAGTTATAAGTCTTATAGATACTAAGTTATAGTATAACTATTAAGCTACGCCTAAGAATTATACTTATAGACGTATTATTATATCCTAAGTAACCTAATCCTTTAAATAAGTATAATTATAGTTATATAGACTATATCTAGTAGAGAGTTAACTAATAGGATTAGATTAAATAGAATATACTTAAGGGAGCGTACTATTATAACTTCTCGCGCTTAATATAATAAAGTAGGTAGTTTTAGCTATACTAATAATTAGAATAAGATAAGGAGTATAATAAAGAGGAAGAAGTAATAAGGCTATTATTAAGGTATAACTTATAATCGAAAATAGTTAAACCTAAGGGACCTTCTTAATAATAAGATCGCCCTCCTAGAAGATATTATTAATAGAATAGATCTATAAATAGGGTTTATTTACTATTCCTATAAAGTAGTTTCCTTTATTCTTTTAAGACTCTCCTCTATAATATTATAAAGAGTCTTAAGGGGATCATTAGAATAAGATAAAATAGACTTAGCTATATAGCTTTTAAAAAAGCCCCCTTAGCGCATAGGCTTATTATAAGAAGACTATAGAGTAGAGCGTAGAGGAGAGGAGCATAGTAGACTTTATTTTCGTTTATAATTATTATAATATAGACCTTAATAATCTAATACCTCGTTTTTTGGTATTTTCTTAGTAAATCCGCACCTAATTTAGATTATCTCTTTTAATTAGATCTGCGAATTATTTTATATATCTTTTAAGCCTACTTCTAATATTCTTACCTATTTATAGGTAGAGCTATGTTATTTATTATCTTTCTGGTTCCTATTGGTTCTAGCCCTTTCTAGTACCTAACCTATCGATAATAATAATAATATTAATCCCTTTAATACCTAACCTAATAGCTAAGTTAATAATAAGGCCTCGAATCCCTGACTTATAGTAGTAAAGTTAAAGTAGCGACCCCTAGTAGTATAGACTAAGTAGTATATAAAGCGGTTTTTTAAGTACTATTTAGTATTATAATAGTAGGAGGCTCTCTTTATAATAAGTAATAAGAAGATAGTATTAAGGTTAGTAATAGTTAGGATCCTTCTAAAGATAAGAAATATCTACTTATATAGTTAGTTTATTATTATTAACCTTATAGCGAAGTATAATAATACCTTATAGAGGTATAAACAAGCTATTAACCTCGTTAATAAGTTAGGCTCTTTATATAATAATAAGACTAGTTAAATTACTATAATAGAGTTAGTATAGGATAATTAGTATATAAAGAATAAAACCCACGCTAGCTTCTAGATCTATAGGATATTATATATCTAAAGCTTATATAATAAGATCTAGGTTAGTATAAGACTAACTAGTAATAATATTATTGAGGTTAGAGAGTTAAGTACTTAGCTAGTTAATAATAATAACGATAATATATTAGTTAACCTAACTCTATAGCCTTATAAGTAGAGGGTAGCTAACTTTAATTTAGATAATACCTCTTTAAGCCTAGGCCTAGCTAATAATACCCTTAATGCCTTTAGAGGTAGTTAATTAATTAATAAATAAGCTACTTTATAGTAAGTAAAAAAGATACTTTACAATAAGGTTATAGCTATAATTTAGAAAGGAATAGCTTACCTTACCTACCTAATAGATAAGGAGGCGATTATAAGTATAATTATAACTTGTAATACCCTATTTAGTTATTAGCTTAGGGATAAGGGTATTTTAAAAGTAGCGAGCTATTTTAAATATAACCCTATTTAAGCTTTAGTATTTAATATATTACTAAAGAGATTAAAGTTCTTATACTTATAGAATAATAGTATTATAAGTAGTAGGAGTTATAAGGGTAGGTTTAATAATAATAGTAATATATTAGACTTAGAGGAGGAGGAGGAGGGGGAGGAGGCTAGTAAGGCTAGTAATAGAGATAAGTTAACTTAAAGTAGTTAGAGAGATTAAGAGGGGCTAAGAAACTTTAAATATTTTTAATTTAATAAGAACGCTTAGATTTTATAGGGGCTTATTAAACCCTAATTTTAACGCTAAAAGAAGTCTTATTAGTCTTATTAGAGTAAAGTAATATCTAAAAAATAGGTAGTAGAATCCTTAAAAGTAGTAAAAGAACAGTAGTTATAGCCTTATTACCTCTAGTATTAATTACATAATAACTACCTCTATTAACTACTCCACCTCCTCTAGCTTCTTCTATTACTACTCCTAGTACTAAATTAATTACTAAAAACCTAGATTTAGGCCCTTTCCTTTTTACCTATTAACTTATTTACCCTTATTTATATAACTTTAAGGATTTTTTTAATATTAATATTATTAGGTTTATCCTCTACTTTCTTCTACTCCCTCTTTATAATTTTAATAAAGTTATATAGCTTAGTTACTATATAAATAATCTAGATTTATATAGCGAAGTTATACTCTAGTAGGCTATTTCAAAGGATTATAAATACCCTCTTTAGTACTCTAAATACCCTCTTTACTATTATCCTTAGCCTCGTGTAGTATAAGTTAAATAACTCCTTCCTACTCTATAGCTATAATATCCCCTTATTATAATCTTTTAAGTAATACCTCTTGGCCTCTGGCCACTGCATAGTGATTTTACCTGCTTAAGTGCAATAGCCCTTCTAACTCCGCGCCTCCTAATAATATATAGCCTTCGGTTACGTGATTATAACTTTCCTAACTATAGCTATACTTATATATACCTATAGCCTTACGATCTTTAACTTTATATTAATAATAACGTGGTTTTTAATTATTTAAACTATAAAACTATTAACTTTTCCTCTTGCGTACTACCCGCGCTACTAATACCGCCTCTATTACTGCTTTATCCGCTAGTAGCTATGCCGTCGTTAGCAACGCTCTCTCTATGTTAAAGCAGTCGGCGTAAGCCGTACTTACTAACGTTCCCCTAATAGGCCTAGGCTGCCTAGGCTACCTCTACCTTAGTAATATAGAGGACCTGCTTGAAGAAGGGCTATTCTATAGGGTATATAATAACCTACTAAACTTCTACTACTAACTTTACTTACTTAGCTCTAATACTATTACGCCTTATAAAGTCCCCTATAGGGGTATTAAGGTAAGCCCTCTTAAGGGCTATGCTAATAATATGCTCTCTATATATAGTAGAGTAGTTAATAAAGGAGCGGGTTTTATTAATTATATTAAGGCTAAACTCTCTAGTAACCCCCTCTATATTATTTATACTAAAGGGCGTGCCTCGCTTAGGCTTAGTATATTTATATATAGAGTCTAGTGCTAATATAGTTAAGGATTTATTATAGGTTATAAGTATACCTAGGACTTTATAAATAAGGATAAGGAAGAAGGAGAGGTATAAAGCCCTACTCGTAGCAGAGCTTCTTATACCTCTAGCTATAAGAACCTCTTAGGAAAGACCTCTTTAGTTAAGGAGTTACCTCTTATATAATAATATTTATAGCACCTTACTAGAAGGTTAACTTTTTAGGTTAAGGAGTTATCTTATATAGTAGCTTTTACTTTTAATATCTTACTAGAAGGTTAACCTTTTAAGTTAAGTAGTTATCTTATATAGTAGCTTTTACCTTATTAGAAGGTTTAATAAGGGTATTATTATAAGAGCCTTAGTAGCTTATTTAGCTCTAATATAATTAGCCCTAGTATAGCGCGTATCTAACTTTATAATATTTAGAGGGTTTACTTATAAGTAGTAGGAATATATAGGGTTCCTATATTATTTTCCTTAACTAGTAGAAGGTATAGGTTAAAATACCTATATAGTATTTCCCGAATTATACTTACCCGAATTATACTTACGAACTAGGTAAATTTATTATAGTCTTTTTGCGAAGGGGCTGCGGCGTAATTCCGAACTTAAGTAATACCTCTTACTATTAAATAATGTTATTATATCCTTAAGATCCTATTAGAAGCTTATATTAATAAGGTAATACCTCCTATCTAATATCTTAAAAGACTAGGCTAATACGTAGTTAAATATGGTTAAGTTATTAATAGAACCCTCTACCCTTATAAGTATATATATAAAAGTGAGGTTAAACTTTATTACTATAAGTATATTTTAAGCTAATTACCCCTTCTAATTAAAGAATTATTACTAATTATCTATAGGGATATAAGTATGGATAAATATCCTATCTATCGCTCTAATATACCTATTAAACTAAGCCCTCTCCTTATTATATTTAACCTCCTCTAAAATATATAATAGATCGGGTAGCTTTACGAAGTATTAATATATAATATATATAGCCTCTAGTATAATCCTAAACGTCTTTAATACTATATTTTAAGATACTTTAAATTAAGAGGTAGTATCCCGTTATATTACTAACTACTTAATAATATATAAGAAGATTAATACCTTCTATTGATCGGTTTAGAACTAGGTATTAAAAATAAGGTCCCTCTTATATAGCTAGTCTATAAGTAAGGAGAACTCTACCTTTATTAAGTTAAGTTCGGAATTACGCCGCAGCCCCTTTGCAAAAAGACTATAATAAATTCACCTAGTTTATAGGCATAATTCGGGAAATACTATATAGGTATTTTAACCTACCCTCTACTAGTTAAGGAAAATAATATAGGAACCCTATATATTCCTATTACTTATAAGCAAACCCTCTAAATATTATAAAGTTAGATATACGCTATACTAGGGCTAATTATATTAGAGCTAAATAGGCTACTAAAGCTCTTATAATAACGCCCTTACTAAACCTTCTAATAAGGTAAAAGCTATTATATAAGATAACTCCTTAACCTAAAAGGTTAACCTTTTAATAAAGTATTAAAAGTAAAAGCTACTATATAAGATAACTCCTTAACCTAAAAGGTTAACCTTTTAATATAGTATTAAAAGTAAAAGCTACTATATAAGATAACTCCTTAACCTAAAAGGTTAACCTTCTAGTAAGATGCTATAAATATTACTATATAAGAGGTAACTCCTTAACTAAAGAGGTCTTTCCTAAGAGGTTCTTATAGCTAGAAGTATAAGAAGCTCTGCTACTATAAGCAGGGCTTTATATCTCTCCCTCTTCCTTATCCTTATCCCTTAACTATATTAGCACTAGACCCTATATATAAAAACGCTAAGCCCGCGCGAGGCACGCCCTTTAACGCTAACAACGCACGAGAGCTCGCTAGAGAGTTTTAAGCAGAGCTTAGTAGTGCGGCTAGGACGAAAGCAGTGCGTCCCTACTCACCTGGCGGACGAAGCGGTAATAGAGGCGGTATTAGCAGCGCGGGTAGTGCGCGAGAGGATAAGTTAATAGTTTCGTAGTTTAAATAATTAAAAACCACGTTATTATTAATATAAAGTTAAAGATTATAAGGCTATCTAGTATAATAGGTATATATAAGTATAGCTATAGTTAGGAAAGTTATAATCACGTGACCGAAGGCTATATATTATTAGGAGGCGCGGAGTTAGAAGGTCTATTGCACTTAAGCAGGTAAAATCACTATGCAGTGGCCAGAGGCCACTCTACCTTTATAAAGTAGAATAACTCTTAAAACTTAACGTTAGTACTATTAAGGAAGTCCCTTATAATAGCTATAATAACCCGTGGGAAGTTATACTATATATTATAAGTATACTTCCTAGGAAGGGTGCGCCTATTAACCCTCTCGTTATTAGCCTAAAAGTCCTCTTTAGTAATAATACTAACTATTATAATAGTAATAACGCTTTTAGTACGTCGATCTATTATAGTAGCGCGCGCTTATATTATTAGCGACTTCCTTAATTATTTATTAAATTAGCTACTAATTAACTCATATACTTAATTAGTAAAAAGCTGTCTTTTTATGATTTATACCCCTAAAATTAACCCCTATTAAGGGAAATACCTATTAAGTAGGGGGGGGGATAATATATAAATCTAGCTAGAATAAGTACCTCTTATATAAGCTAAAATTTAGGCCTAATAAGGTATAGTCCTTTAAAAGAATCAGAATATTTGTTTTTTTAGCTAACTAGTAGCTCTATAACTTAGCCTAAATCCTAATTATTTTTAGCAAACTATCACGCCCTTAGGTAAGCGGGCTATGTCCGGTGGCGCCCGGTGAAAGTGTTATCGGCCATTAGTAACGACGTTGGCCACGAGCTGGGCTTTTCGCCGTCGCCGAAGGATTCGTCATATATTATGTACTAACATATATTATGTACTAACTCGCAAATAATGGGCGGCAGGGGGTCGGAGGGTAGAAACCGAGGCAGATGGCTCCTTTTCTGCATCCCGATTTTGATGTTCTTGGCTATGCAACGTGGCCAGTGCCCCTGACATATGCACCAGCACACATGGCGCTGCTCGCTGACAGCGGTTCGGCCTGTGTGTTGCCGCTGACGTTCTTCATTGCAAGTGAATGCCAGGTGCAACATCTTCCCAGTACACGACTTTTGCGGTTCAGCTTCGTTGTCTCTGCAGTTGCTGGAGGCACGCAGGAAGCCCTCCGTTCTGGTTGAGGGGCGTAGTTCCTTTCGTGCATGAACGACTATCCCATTGTGATCTCGAATTTCATATCTACTGGACGGTCTAGTTATTTATCCCGCCCGCTGTGCCAACCACGATAGAAAAACTCACGAGCTATGTGTGGGACCCAAAACATTGAGGCATCAAGGACGGAGATCTCCCACTGATATTGCAGCACCAGCTCGGCCGGCTGGCGCAATGGTAGCGCGTCAGCCTCCTACCCATAAACGATACGGGCAGCAAGCTGAAGGTTGTGGGTTCGAGTCCCACGTTGGTCGTAGACGTTTGAAGCATTGTTTTCTTTTGCCTCGCCTGAGAATCTGAAGGGTTTTTTTCTTAGGGTTGCTGTTATATATGCTTGTTATTTATAGAATACTCTATATCTCGGCACTAGGGCCATAGAGTCAGTCCGTATATATTATAGACTTACTCTGCCAAATATTAACTGCACGCGTGCGAGTAGCTTTGTTACTCTAGCCTTTCATTATCCTATCTTAAGGCTACTTACGGCAGAACGAAGCTCCCAAGATAATCCGCCTTGCCAACCGGCACGCCCTTGGCTCTGAGGATCGCATAACCAGCATTAAGATGAAAGAAGAAGTTGGGAATCCCATGGCTCAGAGCTGCTTCCTTGGCCGAAACCCTCCACGTCCTCCCACCAAAGATGGGCCTACAAACCCTCGTTAGACTTTCACCATTCATCACCAACGCCATTACTTACAAGTCGACCTCAGCGTCACCCTTGGAATTCACAGTATTGGCGTCGACCTCTCTAAGAAGGTCGAGCGTCTCCTTGATCCGATGCCGCAGGTCTTCGATGGTCTTCTCCTTGTCCTCGAAAGGCTCAAGCTCGCTGCCAGTCAAGCGACCGATGTTGGCCTTCACGACCTTGGTGGCATTCTGCACTTGGAACGTGAGGGGTAGTTGGTCCTCAATGATGCGGGCATTAGCGTAGGTGTCGACGTCGACACCGTTGGCCTTGGCGTGCTCCTCGGCTTTGGTGAGGATGTGATCAAAGGCCTTCAGACCCTTAGTGAAGGTGGGGATGGTTATGTCGTATACTGAGACTGATGAAGCCATTTTTTCTGCTATGTTGATGATGGAGAGCGGGGTTTTCGAAAGAGGAGGGCCCATGAAAAGTGGCCAATATAAACTTTCTGAGAAGAATGCGCCGAAGTTTCGTGAAACAATGACGTCAGGACGAGACTTCAGACGATCTTCATATCGCGATGAATTCAGCAAGACTGAATATTCCATGAAATTGGTAAGAGGGCTTGCCTGATTGCGTGCTTGGCAAGCCCTGGATCGAATCGCACGCAAGTCAACCTCACAACTGGTGGTGACCGCTAGGCACGCTTCAGGTCTCATGCAGATTCCCCATTCTTGCGCAATTTGGAAATTTCGTGATGCTTTGAGATTGAGGGGAGTCTCCTGGGCTTTTCCGTAGGATGAGTATATCGTGATGTTGTCACCAACATCCAGGGGTAGAATATCACGTTATCGATTGGCAGATGGCGTCATCGTGCTGCATCATGGACCCCGTGATATCGATTGATCGCTTCTTCAATCGTAATTACTAATGAATACAATTATGATTGATAATGTACTGTATCAATCAAATAGATAATAAAGAGTAGAGTGCATAACGATGAGAAGCTGCGTCCGAGTCCGGCCTCAAATGATTTCGACATTGAGACGCCAAAATTTTCGCGGCCACGCTGGTGGTCAGAGTCTATTGTGACGCTGACTTCCCAACCCATCGAAACATGACTCCGTGAGAATAAAATCTTCCAACACTTCTTCGATTGTAAAAAAGATGAGTGTTTGCGGCGAACTTCTTCCTCAATATGGTGCAGTCCAATCTAAGCGGGGGAATTAAAGCACAGTTAACATGTGCAGGTTCGAAGGAAAGTGTCAGAACGGCGCTCCTTACAGCAGATATCTAGGAATGCTTCCACAGTAGTAGTTATAAATTTCTCGTGGCTACCTGAGATAAGATGATGAGCTGCAACGGAAGCTGCCACGGTATTCCTCAAGTCATGTAATCGATGGACTGCGTGGAGCAAGGATAACTCAGTTTATCTCATCTTAGGACGGAACTAAGCCTATGGTTTTCGTAGTTGTCATTGGTATGACAATAACCAGGGTTCATTCGGTGAATCAAGGAGGTTTCCGCTTGACGGGTTATCCTCAACGTACCCTCGAGACCCATTTGCTCCTAAAAGGTCAATATGGAGAATCTGACATACGCTCAAAACCCGACGGCATCGTTTCCAATACTTCTACAGTAGACAAGCTACATAAAGCTCAACTGATGAACATATATTTAAGCCAAAATCCTCGAAGCAACATGATTATTACTCGGATGATCAGCTTTGTTAACTATGGCTGCATCTAAGTCAAGTTCGTACTCGAATCCAGGCTTCTGAGGGCACCGACCTGGAGGATTCGGGCATGATCAACTACTAGGTCAACAGAAAAGGCTGCCAGAAGCTTAAAGGAGCCCTAGGACTCCTAGCTTGACAAATGCCATGCTATCATGTTGTTAGACACGACGTATTTTGGGACAGTCCGCCATTATGGATTAAAAAGATCGACGTCGTTACTTATGCGCAGACGGTGTCTCTTGAAACGTATGTAACCCGTCATTGGCCATTTTCGAGACCTTGCATCGCATAATCAATTACATGGAGACTCCTCGGCGCTTGTACTCAGTTACGGAAACGAGGTGTTTTCCCTTCCTGGAGCGGGCCGCCCTCTAGCCGAGAGCTTGCGGTCGAATAAGCCTCATAGGGCTGCTTCAAGATTTGTTAGGTACTTGGTTCGAAAAAGTAGCCAAATCGTGTGTTGCATAATAATCTTGAAACATGGGATGCCCAAGCACATCGCCGAAACTCATGGGGCGAAAAGATTTGAGAGCCCCTTCAGGGAATGCGGATTCCAACAAGAACCTGAACGCTGCTGAATTTCTTCGTCCGGGAATGAACAGCCGGGTGATAAGGCTGCAAGATGTGTCCGTCAGCGTTGGATGGTCCCTTGGCCACGAGGCCATTGATGTCATTATTAGTAACCCTTCCTTATCCGTCTCTGAGATCAAGCATCTTTTTGTCTGTAAACATGGAGACAGCAGTGGGACGTCTTAAATGCCTTGTGCACTGATTCAACCACTAAACTGACGTGTGGACTTCCTTCAGACGACAACTGCGCGCAGATGTTTAGTTGTTAGATGGACCAAAGTGAGCGACGAGTGCATGTAATCGTCTCCGTAGAGACGTTCTTAACAAAGCGCTGAATTTGCGAAGAAGACTATTGATAGTGACTGGTTTACGGTTGCTCTGATTGCGTACTATTGGGGGACAATCCTGATGTGGGAATCAATACTGAGCTTCGAAACCTGACTCTATACAGGGGCAAGTTGCGATGGATACACTAAGAAACCCCTTCATAGCAATACAATCTACTATTTGAGATAGCTCATTCTAGTGTAGACTGTCCTGACCACTTTTCTAGCCTTCCACTTAAACATGTAGATATATGCCTAATCTTTTAACGATTACAAACAGTGCAAATCTTATTAGCTGTCTTTAAGGCGCGAGGAGGTTAACATGGGCTTTTAAATTCCATCTATTTCGGATCACTTACAAGTTAACTCGGATACAGTGCAGCGAGAAGATAGTACTTAGGTGATAGTAACTATAAGTTCAGTTTCAACTAAATTATCCTTTTTCAGGTGCTGAAATAAACCCTGAAGTGACGTTAACTAGGGAGCAATATACATGATTCGAACCTATATATTACAGGATATCATAAACACAAACGGGCGCAGTGCAGAGTAATAGAGTTAGTATAGCTAGGTATAACTAAGGATAAATATTCTTCTCTAGCCCTCTAGTCTACTAGGTAAGGGCTAGGGGGCTTATCTAGGGGTTACCTAGTACCTACCTATATCTCCTAACTCCTATAGACTTCCCTAACTTAGCTTACTAAGCCCCTTTTCCCTATAATATTATCCTAGCTTATAATATAATCCCCCCCCTCTCAACTAGTCTATCTTTAGACTAGTTTACTTAATAATTATCTAGAGGGTCCTTAGTACTTCCCTATAGGACTTTATAACTTCCTAGTTCTTATAGGTCTAGAATTGAATATTCCTTATTTTAGTTATATAACTCTTCCTTAGATAGCTAGTAATATAGTCCACGTAGTAAGCGAAAAAATATAGGTGAAAAATCTATGAATTTAGAAGGTTTTCTCCTTTAAGGCGATAAGCCCTTTTATAAGGGTTAACGCGTTTAGGTATATTTAACGCGTTAAATACGTTAAATATATTAGGCGCCCTTAAGCGGGATAACTACGCTAAGCGCGTTTAGTATTAATTACCTATATAAGAAGAGAAAGGCATTAACTACGATATATAATATGAAATTTAATTTATACCTCCTATTATAGTAATATACTAATAATTAGAGCTATATAATTATATATAAATAACTATAAGTAACCTTACTTCCTTTCTATTCTATATATTTTATTATATCCTACTTTAGGCTAAGGGAGTCTTAGGTATAGCGTTAGCTATCTTTAAGAGGTCGGGGTAGTCTTTATCCTTATTATTAATAATTTTTTTAGCTATAGCTAGGAGTTAGTTAATACTAATATTATAAGTAGTAGCTAGTTATATATTATTTTTATATTACTCTAGGAACTAGTAGCGAGATTTATTACTAACTTTAGGGTATAACTTAGTAACGCTATTATCTTTAATTATAGTAATTAAGGTAGCGAGGGATATAATATTAGTATAAAGGCCTTAAAGGTCTATAGCGTATTTATATTAAAAGTTAGCTACGTCTGTAGCTTTAGGGTTATTAAGGTCTAAAAGGGTATAAATAGCGCCTACGTTATTACTATTAACTATAGCCTAACTAATATATACGCTATCCTTAGTACGTATACTAGGAAACTTATATTATAATATCTACTTAATAATAAAGAATAGTAATATAGCGCCGAATTCCGGGTTACTTGTAATTTATTTAGTTATAAATAAGTTAAGGGCGCGGATATATACGTACGGACTAAGGGTAATTAAGCTATTCTAGATAAGTATATATAGGGTAAGGTATTTAGCGTAGCAGGTAGTAATAATATTAGTTATATTGAAGAAGTAGACGCGCCAAAGGTATATATTATTTACCTCCTAAGTATTTAGGAACTTTATATAGGAATAAGTAAAGCGATAGAGGCTAGTAATATAAGTATAGGATTACTAGTTATTAATAATAATCTTCTTAACGCTAGAGGTAGTAATAAGCGTCTTAGTAGCACTAGGAGTATTAGTAGCATTAAAGGGGCTAATATTAGAGGAAGGGTTAATATTAGAGTAATTATCTAGGCCTATATCTAACGCTATATACTTAGTAAATAACTTTATAATAAGGTATTACTTAGGGCTAAGGAAGCCTAGGCTCTCTTATATTAGTCACTTAGGGATAGCTACCATAATAAACTTAAACTTATTAGTAGTTAACTTAATAAATTAGCCTAGGTTATGAGTAATAGCGCTAGCGTTAGTAATATAACTCTTAGAGAGCGCTATAGTTAGAGCGATCTAGGTTTCCTTATATCTATTAAATAGGATAGAGATATAGCTAATATATTTACTATAAGCTTATATTCCCTTAATAGCCTTAATAGTATTTACTATATTAGGGATATCAATGCTAGTAGCTTACTTCTTAGGAGTAGCTATTTTATTAGTCTTATTCTAAGTAATAGGAGTTAATCTAGTACTAGTTATAATAATATTAGTTAATAGTTAAGGTTTAGTATATTTAGCGACGTTAATAGCTTAGTTAGATTAGCTAGTATTAAGGGATTATTTAAGCTAAGTAGCTTTAATAAGTTAGTTAGCTTAATTATATTTAGTAGTAATAGGTTCGTTATCTCTACTTAAAGCCTCTCTAGACTTAATAGAAATAAGTAAGTAAGTAGCGTTAATAATATAATATAAGTTATATTTAAGGGAGTTCTATATAATATTATAAAGGGATAGCTACTTAAGGTTTAAGATAGTATTAGGAAATTAGTAATAGAACTTAATTTAGTTTATAAATAGTAATTAGATAATAAGGTATATATTAATACCTAGGTAAATTATAAATAAGGTATTAGAAATATTATAACTAGTTCTATAGCATTAGGTCTCTTAGTTAAGAGCGCGCTTAAAGATTTCTTAGTTATAAATATAGTATCTAAGCGTTTTATATAAGATCTTAATATTAAGTAAGTAGTAGCGAATATACTTAAGAGTAATATACTTAGCGTCTTTACGTTTAGAGTATAATCCGTTTATAGTAAAGTAATACCTAGGTATATATAATATAGGTTACTCTAGTAGCGCTAAGCGTGCGATAATATAGAGCGTTAGTAAGGTTCCTTAATATCTAGAAGATGATAATAGTAATAAAGGGAGATATATAAGTATAATAATAGTAAAGTAATAGGGTTAAAAGCGTTAACGCTCTTTTATAAAATATATATATAGAGGGAAAAATACGCTTAATACTAAGCGGGTAAAAGTAGTAGTAATAACTAGTAGGGTTACCTAGTAGTATAAATTTATTTTATATATATATACTTAAGCGCTAATTCTTCTTATTAGTTAAATAAGAGTAGGGATCGACCTTCTAGCGAGGAGGGCGGTTATATTTATAAAGGTTCTTATAATACTAAGGGTAGAAGGTATTTAGGAGGAAAGGTATAATAGATATAGTTATTTTTACTAATAAGATAGATATAAATATCGCTATTATTAGAGTAAAGTCCTTCGATATACTAAGCGTGCTAAATATCTTTATTTTAAGATAAGGCCTTAGTTATAATACTCTTTCTAGTTTACTTATTTATTTAAAGTGCTTTAAGTAGTAAGTTCCTTATTTATAATATACATCCTATTATTCTACTAGGTTCTTATAAGGCCTTCCTCTTAAGCGCCTTAATAGTCTTTTACTAGGCTCTAATATTAGTTTAATACCCTATTAAATAGGTCTTTAAGCTTATGCTTATCTATAGAGCTATTCTATCTCTTGTTCCTTACTTTTAAATCTATTAATAAGTTCGTTCGTATTTATAATATTTTTGTCTATTTAAATAATATATATTAGTAAATAACCTTTCTCTTTAAATAGATATTATACTTTTCCTTGCGCGAGGGTTTACTTCTTAAGAATACTTTTAATCTTAGAATACTTATATACTTTAAGCTAATAAATATTATTATCTTCCTTAATATTAACTAGACCTTAGTAGTTATCTTAATAATTAAATAGGTTATTACTAGGGGCTAGTACTAATATAAGCTAGATTATGGATATAACTAGATAAATATTTATATTAAGTAGAATATCGAGGCGGTATATTAACTTATTAACGTATTTAAGGACCTTAAATAGAATATACTAGTAGCTATACCTTAAACTTAGCTATCCTAGTAAGTAATATCCTAATCCTATCTTAAGGTGTACCTAGTTGCTAGGCGTAAAGGTAATAAAATAATATTTTTATTATACTATTCCTTTATATATAGCTAGGCTATTATAATTAAAATTTTCGCTTCCTCCTAGAAGATTTCGTAGTTTATCTTAGGATTAGTATTACCTAAGATATTTAACGCGTTATTAGTATTCCTACTATATAGGATTTAGTTTAGTAAAAAACTAATAACTTATAAGTAGGCGTTATTAAGGTTATATTAAAGGCTTAGTAGTAATATTACCTAGTTATTATTAACGAGGTTAAGAAAGTAATGAATAGCTAGTTTAATAGTTTAGTTCTTACGTTCTAAAATACTATTAGTTTAAGGATAATATATTATTAAGAATCTTAATTTAGTATATAATTTAGCCTATAGTATAGATAGTATAGTCTAAAACCTTAATAGGAACTTCTAGTTACGATTGGATATAATAGCTTTTAGGATTCCTTAGTTACTATATTAGAGGTTATAAAAAAGGAGGTATCCCTAGATCTTAGTACTATATATTAAGTAACCTAGGATAAGAAGTATTACTTTAGAGAACCTATTAGTTATAGTAAGTACTATATCGAGTAGTACTATATCGAGTAGTAGGAAGTTCTCTACGTTATAGCCTAAGTATTATAAAGGTATTTCTAGAAGTCTAATAATAAAGTCTATAGTAATTATATAAAAGGGAATAGCTAGCGTTAATATTAGCTATATCGCGCTAGGTAGTAGTTAACGTTCTATATTTATTATTCCGTATTATAAGTAGTTAGCTACGTAGTTATTAACCTATTATTTAAGACGTAGTATATAAAAGTATTTATTAATAGCTCTCTACGTTTATTCCTTACTAAAGTAATAGTAGTTATTATAAGCTTCTTTAATAAGCAGCGTTACTAACTCTTTTAAAATATAGAGCCTTTATTTATTAATATAAGAGTTAATATAGTAAAGGAGACTATTATATATAACAAAGTTAAGGTTTATATCGTCTGCCTTTTCGCAAAGTATTTTATATACTCTACTCTAGGACTTAGAGTTAATATATAATTAGATAAGCTTAGTCTTAAAGTTATTATTAAGAGATACCTCTATTATAAAGTTAACGCTTATTAGTATATTGTCCTATATCTTATTAAGTTCCCTAATATCTTTAATAGGGATTTCTATTATAAGTAGGTGTAATAACGTATCCGCTATAATATTTAATATTCTAGGGATATAATAATATACTAGGGAGAACTAGCTAAGATATTCTAATAATAATATAAGCTATAAGTTAGACCTTATCTTATCCTCTAACTATAGCGACGTTTATTTAATAATATTATACGTTACTAAATAATTAGTAAGTATTATTATAAGGTCTCGTCTTAATAAATATAATATTAGCTAATACTTTTTTACTACTTATACTAGGTAAGTAACTTCGAGTTTAGTAGGCTAATATTTCTATTTAGCTTAGTTAAGGGTCTTATTAATATAAGTAATTAGATATATCTTAGTACGCTTAATAGGGTTATAAGGTTTCTATTTAATATTATTAGCTAGCTAGAAGATTAGCGCGGGGTATCAATATTCCTTTAATAAGTTAAGTTATATAAATAACTACTTATTAGAGTTATAATAAAGTAATGCGTTATCTACTATTAATATATCCTTAATATTATTAAAGCTAGCTACTTCTTCTAGCATAGGTTTAAAACTTATTTTTTAATAGAAGACCTTTCTTATAGCGCCTTTATCCTCCCCTAAGCTTAGGCTTAGGTAAGTAATATAGTTTTATACTATTAGAGTAGTTAAATATAATAACTATAGCGTAGTATTATATATTATAGGAAACTAGTTATACCTATCTAGTATTTAAGCTAATAGAGGTTATAGGGGTACTTAATCTTCTTAATAGTATTAATACGGTCTTAAGTATTTAAAAGTTTAAATATATTAATAATAAAGCTAAGTAGCTTAATAAAAGGGTTTCTAATAAATAACTTCTTTATTAAAAGCGAGAGTCTTATATCTATAAAGAGTTTAAGAATTATATTAAGGTAGTTAAGGTAAGTATTAAGGTCCTTCGAGGTAATAATAATATTACTCATAAACGTATAGGTATATTCCTTATATAGTTATAAGAGTCTATTTATAACGCGTTAGGCGTAAGCAGGCGAGTTATAGAATCCTATAAGTACTACCTTTAAGCGTTCGTATCCCTAGTAGCTAATTATAATGAGTCGATCCTAATATTCCTTCTTAATAAGAAATTAATAGAAGAAGGATCGAGTATTAACTATAGTAATCTATAGTTTATTATAAAGGTATTTAATAACGTCTTGCTATAGTAATATAGGGTATATATTAAGGATTATAGCTTTATTAAGAGCACGTAGGTCTATAACTATCTAACCTTTATACTTACTATCTACGATTTACTATATAGTAAATATAGGGGCTCTAATCTTTAGTTAAGGAGTCACCTCTCGTACGGTAGCGTTCACCTTCAGCACCTTGCTAGAAGGTCGACCTTTTAGGTTAAGGAGTTATCTCGTATAGTAGCTTTTGTAGCACCTTTAGCACCTTGCTAGAAGGTCGACCTTTTAGGTTAAGGAGTTATCTCGTATAGTAGCTTTTGTAGCACCTTTAGCACCTTGCTAGAAGGTCGACCTTTTAGGTTAAGGAGTTATCTTATATAGTAGCTTTTACCTTACTAGAAGGTTTAGCGAGGGCGTTACTATAAGAGCCTTAGTAGCCCGTTCGGCTCTAATATAATTAGCCCTAGTATAGCGCGCGTCCGACTTTATATAGTAATATTTAGAGGGTTTACTTACGAGTAGTAGGAATATATAGGGTTTTTATATTATTTTCCTTAACTAGTAGAGGGTATAAGTTAAAATACCTATATAGTATTTCCCTAATTATACCTGCAAACTAGGTGAATTTATTATAATCTTTTTGCGAAGGGGCTGCGGCGTAATTCCGAACTTAATAGGGGCTCTAAATAATATAGGTCTAGAGTTACCCCATTTTCTATAGTTTTAAGCATAGGGCTTATCTAAAGTTTTATTAATAAGTTTCTTATCCTCTTTACTAATAAGATAAGGTCGTTATCTAATATTTATATTCTACTATCCTTTAATAAGTTTAACCTTAAGGTATTAGTTTCCTAGAAGATTAATTAGTCCTTAGTCCTTCTAAATAGCAGGGTAATATAATATAACCTCTTTAAGGTGTTAAATAGCTTTAGTATCTTAGTTATAGATATATATACCTTCCTTAGTAATAACTACTAGTAAGTTTTTAGGCTTAGTTATACCTATCTTACTATTTAGGTTAATATTCCCCTTATAGATATCTCTATAATTTAGCGTTCTATTATCCTTTATTACGCCTCAGTTAGCGAGCGCTTCCTTACTAGTTAGGTTAGAGATCTCTGCTTATTTATTTACTAATAGTTCTAACAGCTAAACGAGTATTATAAGCTTATAATCTAAAGAGTTAAAAATAGCGTAATATATTAGATCCTTATATAACGATATTAAAAAGGCTATTTATAGTTAATCGCAAGCCCTTAGCTTAAGGTATCTATTAGACTTAAAGGGCGCTAGGGTTCTAAGTTTAGTACCTCGTTTAATCTTTAATAGGTAAGGAGCGTTATTAATAATAAGAATAAATAGTAAATTACCTATATATATATATATATATATATATATATATACCCTTTATGCTTTAAGCTAAATAAAAGGGACTCTATTTTACTAATAGTATATTAATTCAAATAGCAGAGCGATTGTATAGCGTAATAGTTATATTTCTAATAGTATATATATTATAGACTTTTAAAAAGACATTTAAATAGATCTAAAAAGGAATTTAAATATTATTATAAGATACGATCTAGACGCACGATTCTGAGTTTAGGATATTAAGCCTATTAGGTATATTAAAGTCTTACCCTATAAGTAGACTAGTATCTAAATAAGGGATAAGCTGTACGCTTATATAGAGCTTAGTAGTTATTATATATATATTAATTCGTTATCCTTATATAAGAATTAAGAAGGTTACCTAAGTAACAGTCTTAAGACTTCTAACGCCTTAGAGCTTAAATACCTTAGGTTCTCTTAAGAGGGTATAGAACTATTATAGGTAGGCTTTACTTATAACTAAGCGGTTTGCGCTAGTATTAATATAGACTATAATTAGTAGTCCGTCTTAATAGCCTTAGATAATAATCTTAGTATATATATAATAGTATAAACGTATAACTATTAGGATAGGATAAGATAGACTTAGCTACGCAACTTTCGGAAACTCCCTTAGCGCACGGACCCGTTATAGGAAGACTATAGAGTAGGGCATAGAGGAGAGAAGCGTAGCAGACCTTAGGAGAATATATATATTATTATAATTAGTACCTTAATAATCCTATACCTCGTTTTTTAGTATTTTCTAAGTAAATCCGCGCCCGCTTTAGATAGTCTCTTTTAATTAGATCTATAAATTATTCTATATATCCTTTAAGCCTACTCTTAATATTCTTACCTATTTATAAGTAGAGCTATATTATTTATTATCCTTCTAGTTCCTATTAGTTCTAGCCCTTTCTAATAATACCTAGAGGCGGATTCTTTTGCTCTTTTTAATAGCTTTTATAAGCTTCTTAGAGAGTTAGATGCCTTCGCTACGTCTATATATCCCCGCTATTAATATATATATATATATATATAATTAATCTACTTCGAATATAATAATAACTTAAGAAATTTATAAATAACGAATAATAACGATATAAGTAATAATAAAAACGTAGTTTAAAGAGAGGAAGATATTTATAAACCTACCTTAGTTCCGAGGGAATAGTAATAGCTATACTTTCTTATAGAATTAAGGTAGGAATAATATAGACCCTAAAATCCTCCCTTTCTCTCTTTTTTTATACTATTAGTAGGTTCTAGCGAGTATATTCCTTTCCTTACCCCCTTATATATTATTATAATTACTATTATTTAACTAGTAAGTTATAGCTAATATAGCTAAGATAGCTATATATAATACTAATATAGAGATTAGTAGTCTTACTAAGCTAATAAGTATAGCGAGATTAACTAGATTAGTAACTAGAGACTAATAAACCCCTTATTATTATAGCCCTAAGTACTAAGAGTAATATGCTAACTTTAGAGAGATATTAATATAGTAAAGCTACGGAATCTTCTAAGATAAGAGCATTATCTAGAAGACCCTTCTATATTAAGTAATAAGACTTAAAATAGATCTATAATAGCTTAGAGTAATAAGATCGAGGTTACTAGACCTTTCTTATATTTATTTCGTTATTTAGTTTATACTATTTCCTTTTTTATTTTATTTAAAGAAAGTTATAACTACTTATTTTATCTTTCTATTTAGAAGATATTATAATAATAACTTTACTTTATTAATTATAATACTCTATTACTTTAACTATATAATATTAACTTCGATATTTATAGACCTATAAGTATTATATCTTCTTCTTCCTTAGCTAACTTAAATACTAGATCCTCTTCTAATAAGGGGAAATAGCCTAAAGAGAGATTTATAAGAGCTTTATTTAATAAGATAGAACCTCGTGCTATAGGATAGCTAGCTTCTAATAATAGTATAGATAGGTCTATAAATCCTACTTCTAGGATAGGAGTAATACCCTTAAGCACTCTATATTCCCCTAAAAGAAGTTATACTAATTAGGATATTATAGCCCTTACTAATCTCCTTATAAAATATCTTATTATTATAATAATAACTCCCTATTTAACTAGAGCACCTAAGTTTATTAGTACTAATATCTCTAACTTTATTACTAACTATAAGAGCCTTTTAAAACTTTACTATAAGACTAATAAAGATATAAAGAACGAGGTCTATATATATAGCTCTAGCGATTATTAAGATATAGTAAAATCTTATATTAATAAAGCTAAGACCTAGAAGGAAGCTAAGGAGAAACTTCTATACTAGTTTAGATTTATAGACCTAAAGTCTCGTTAAGATCCTAATAAGGACCTTTAGAACCTAGTTATAGGATCTTATATTAAGGATAATAACCCTTCCTAGGTTATAATATTAATTACTACTATTTAATAGCTTTAATAGAGAGCTATCTAGTATAGAGACCTAGAACTTACTAATACTAAGCTTATTTATATTACTTATTACTATTTTTTAGAGAGGGCTATAAGAGCTATAGCCTAAAGTCTTAGCTACTAGCTTACTAAGGTTATTTTAAAGTAATAGGTTATAATAGAAGACGCTCTAATTAAATAGTCTACTACCCGCTAGGAACTTTAATAGTTATCTAGCCTTATTAAGCCTAAGCTAATAATAACGCTTTATATCCCCGCGAAGACGATTCTAATAAGGTAGAAGGCTAAAGCTAAGGAACCCTCTATAGCCTAGACTACTAGCTTAATTATTAACTCTCTCATAGAGAACTTTAGGACCTTAAATATTAATAGAGCTAATTATAAGATAGATATCTTAACCCTTATTAAAAGGGTTACTAGCTAAGGAGATAATACTTTTAATCTAAACGCTATAGAAGCTACTAAACCTTATAAATAATAATCTCAGGACTATTTATAGACTTAATACTAATAATAGTAGTACTTCTACCTATAAGCTAGATATAGGGATTACTAAGGAGGATACTAGTAATACTAGGGATTTAGAAGAGGTAGAGTAAGAGGAGGTTATAGAGGCTTCTAGTAAGATAGACTACTATAGTATATACTATTTTAGGCTATAGGGGCCTGCTACTTTTATAGCGCTATTAACTATATCGTTATTAGCTACGTTAAGTATCTTAAGGCTAGCTAGAATAGGGTCTGCTACTATATATCGCCCTACTACTTTATTAGCACCCTAGATATAAGTACTAAGGTTAAGACGGGTATTATTAATAAAAGCTATAATTATAAATTAACTAACGGATAGATAATTTTAAGGTATATCCTAATTAACGAGGACACCTTTATATACTATATAGTTACTACGAGCAAGTTAGTAGAGAAATAGTAGCTAAAGCTTCTAGAGGAGGTTATAAGAGTTATTAGTTATAATAAGATACGCCCTAAACTATCTATTAGCTTTGCGAATTAATTAAAGGATACTACTTAAGTATATAACTTTATAAATACGACGTTCTTTAGCTTTAAGGTAAAGAACTAGTATATTAACCTAGTAGAAGATATTACTACTATAGAAAGAGGGAAAACTAGAGGGTATTATATAGAACCTTATAATACTCGTTATTACTAGGCTCTCTAAATAGCAGACCTACCTACGATTTAAGACCCTCCTATTTAAATTACTTAGAGAGTTATAAAGCTCCTAGATAATAAGGAAGATACTAAAGACGCTATATTACTAGATACCCCTAAGGAATAAGTTAAGTAGTAGAAATAGGATAAATAAGATAAGCCTTAGATTTAATATAGCAATTCGCAGATAAGCTATACTCTTACTCTTAAGCTATATAGTAAAAGAGTAAATAGGAAGGTAGCTATCCCTAAAGCCTTCCTTTATTAGAACTAGCCTAACTAGGATAGGATAGTCTACGACGCTACTAAAGCTATAATTACTAAATATAAGGATAGATATAACTTAAAGGCGTAAGAGGTCTTTATCCCTACTAATATTATACTTCTAGATTAATTTAATAAGACTAGGGAAAGTAATAAGGAGCTATAGGAATAAATAAATCGATAGAATAATAATAAGAACTATTCTAAAAGCTAAGCGACTTTAGTTACTATTTCTATAGACTTACCTAGGGATTCGCAGACTAAGGTAATTTAATTCGACTACTATATAATCGATCCTATCTTTAAGATAGGCGCTATAATAGAAGATTAGGATTTAGTATTACTTCTACTACTAAGACGTATTACTATCCTAGACTTCGTTATAACCTACTAGTAGATTATTATTACCCTTTATAGCCCTGCGAATATATTAATTAGGGGGATTATTAATAGTAGCTCTGCTATTAACCTTATTAGTAAAAGTTATATTAAGCGCCTAGGCTTATAGAGCGATATAGTTAAGATAAATATAGGGATCCGCGGGATTACTAATAGAGAACGGAGAACCTAATTCGTAAGCGTAATTATAAACGACGTTTAGCCTCTGGCTACTGCATAGTGATTTTACCTGCTTAAGTGCAACAGACCTTCTAACTCCGCGCCTCCTAATAATATATAGCCTTTAGTTATGTGATCGTAACTTTCCTAACTATAGCTGCACTTATACGTGCCCGTTATACTAGATAGCCTCACGATCTTTAACTTTATATTAATAATAACGTGGTTTTTAATTATTTAAACTATAAAACTATCGACTTTTCCTCTTATATACTACCCGCGCTGCTATTAAATACCGCCTCTATTACCGCTTCGTCCGCTAGTCCTTATATTCGATCGGGTTAGCTAACGCCTTCGTAGCTATGCTATTATTAGTAATACTCTCTCTATTAGTTAGCGTAAGCTATACTTACTAACGTTTAAGCCCTAAGGGGCCTAGGCTACCTCTGCCTTAATAGTGCAGAGGACCTGCTCAAAGAAGGGCTACTCTATAGGGTATATAATAACCTACTTAGCTTCTATTACTAAGTTTACTTACTTAGCTATAATATAATAGCGAGTATCCCCTCTAGGGGTATTAATAAGAGCCCTCTTAAGGGCTATACTAATAATACGCTCTCTATATATAATAGAGTAGTTAAAGAAAGAGCGGGTTTTAGTAATTATATTAATACTAAACTCTCTAGCGAGCTCTTATATATTATTAGTATTAAAGGGTATACCTTGCGCAGGCTTAGCGTTTTTATATATAAGGTCTAGTGCTAATATAGTTAAGGGATAAGGATAAGGAAGAGGGAGAGGTATAAGGCCCTACTTATAGCAGCAGAGCTTCTTATGCTTCTAGCTATAAGAACCTCTTAGGAAAGACCTCTTTAGTTATAGAGTTACCTCTTATATAGTAGCGTTTACCTTACTAGAAGGTCGACCTTTTAAGTTAAGGAGTTATCTTATATAATAGCTTTCGTAGCGCCTTGCTAGAAGGTTTAGTAAGGGCGTTACTATAAGAGCCTTAGTAGCCCGTTCGGCTCTAATATAATTAGCCCTAGTGCGGCGCGCGTCCGACTCTATGCGAGGGTTTGCTTACGAGTAGTAGGAACGTATAAGGTTCCTATATTATTTTCCTTAACTAGTAGAGGGTATAGGTTAAAATACCTATATAGTATTTCCCGAATTATACCTGCGAACTAGGTAAATTTGTTATAGTCTTTTTGCGAAGGGGCTGCGGCGTAA
>JAVHLU010001664.1:0-27107 GCA_036785755.1 Colletotrichum ledebouriae
TCTCTTCTTTATTATATTATAAAGTTAGTCCTTTAATAGTAATATTATTAAGGAAGGCTTTATAATAGCTAGGGATAAGGTTATATAGGATTCTAATTATAACCTATATAAACTAAGTAACTAAGTTCGTTACTCCTTAAGGTAATAGAAATATCTATAGTAGTCTAATAAGTAATACGAACGTTATTAAGTCTCTACTTATAGGGTCTAACGGGACTTAGTTATATCTTAAGAAGAAGTCTAGTAATAATAATAGTTAATATATAGCGAAGTCTTCTAAAAGATTATCTACTAAAGGATATAATACTATATCTTATATTATAACTATATTTATCTTAGTTACTAAGTTAATAAGTCTTATCTTACTATCTTTCTTTTATATAAAGAAGAATAGATTATAATAAGCTATATAACTTAACTTAAGGATTCCCTTCTTTAGTCTATCCTTTAGAATTATAATAATATCCTACTCTAGTCCTCTTAATATTAGGATTCCCTTTACTTACTATACCTTATATAATACTATTTAAATTATCTATAGAGGTATAATAGAAGGGTATATAGAGCTATAATACTTAAATTCCTAAGCTATAGCCCTCTCTCTTATACTAAGAATAGCTAAAAGGAGCTTCTTTTCTTTAGGCTATAGATAATTAATAGTTTTTAGGATAGCTTCTTATTAAGCTCTTATAAGCCTTATTCCTTACTTAATAGTTTAAAACTTTAGTATAACTAAGCTTATAAATAGGGCGCTAGGATCTAGGACTATATCTTTCTTAGCTTTTACCTATACCTTTAACTTCTACTAGGTCTCTATCTAGGGTTAAACTATCTAATATAATATTATTAATAGGTTAAATCTTCTTATTTTCTATCTTATATATTATATTAATATCTTCTATTAGTAATATAGGCGTTATTAGTATAGGGTTATAATTATTATAAGAGAAAGTAGTATTTATAGCTATAATAACTTTAATACCTTTCTAATATACTAACTTATACTTCCTCCTAGGTACTTTCTTCTTCGATATTCTTTTCTTAGGTCTATAAATATAATATTAATAATTAATATTATAGCTATTATATCCTACTATATACCCTATACTTATAATCGCTTTATAGATCTTATTAAGCTTAGGGGTAACTTCGTTATAGATTATAATCTCTAGGACTTTATTAGAAATTAGTTTAAAGTCTTTAAAAATTAGTAATAACTTCCTCATCTAGGTCTAACTATTACTTAACTTTATCTAGTAGGTTATAAGAGCTTTTAAAAGATTATTAAATCGCTTTAATATCCTAGTATATCCTTATACTCCCTAGCGTTATATCTAGCTCTTCCTTATTCTTAGCGTTATTAACTTAATAATTATCTCCTATAAAGTCTAAGCTTATTATTATATTAGGTCTATTAGTAATAGTATCTATTTCCCCTCCTCTATAGGAGATAAAGGAGTATATTAATACTAAGAAGAAATAAAGCGGTCTATCCTAGTAATAATTTCTAATAACTAAGTAGTTAAATCTCTTATATAAAATAATAGCGGGATATTAATCTTAATATTCCTAGACTAAAGGATTATAATAATCTAGTTCTATATATAATTAAGCGTTGTTTAAGTCTTTAAGATAAAGGGAGCTCCTAGTACTAGGCCCTTATTATAAGCGTTTTTAGGGAGAATAAAAAAGCTAATATCCTAAATCTAATTACTACTAATATAAATATTATTTATAATTACGCTTATAAACTAGGTCCTCTACTCTCTATTAGTAATCCCGCGGATCCCTATATTTATCTTAACTATATCGCTCTATAAGCCTAGGCGCTTAATATAACTTTTACTAATAAGGTTAATAGTAGAGCTACTATTAATAATCCCCCTGATTAATATATTAGCAAGGCTATAAAAAGTAATAGTAATTTACTAGTAGGTTATAATAAAATCTAGGATAGTAATATATCTTAGTAGTAGAAGTAATACTAAATCCTAATCTTCTATTATAGCGCCTATTTTAAAGATAGGATTAATTATATAGTAGTTAAATTAAATTACCTTAATTTATAAATCCTTAAGTAAGTTTATAGAAATAGTAGCTAAAGTCGCTTAGCCTTTAGAATAGTTCTTATTATTATTCTATTAATCTATTTATTCCTATAGCTTCTTATTACTCTCTCTTATTTTATTAAATTAATTTAGAAATATAATATTAGTAAGAATAAAGACCTCTTATACCTTTAAGTTATATCTATCCTTATACTTAGTAATTATAGCTTTAGTAGCGTTATAGACTATTCTATCCTAATTAGGCTAGTTCTAATAAAAGAAGGCTTTAGGGATAGCTACCTTCCTATTTACTCTTTTATTATATAGCTTAAGAGTAAGAGTATAGCTAGTTTATAAATTACTATATTAAATCTAAGGCTTATCTTATTTATCCCACTTCTATTACTTAACTTATTCCTTAGGGGCGTTTAGTAATATAGCGTCTTTAGTATCTTCTTTATTATCTAAGAGCTCTATAACTCTCTAAGTAATTTAAATAGGAGGGTTTTAAATTATAAGTAGGTTTACTAATTAGGGAGCTTAGTAATAATAAGTATTATAAGGTTCTATATAATAACCTCTAGCTTTCCCTCTTTCTATAATAGCGATATCTTCTACTAGGTTAATATACTAGTTCTTTAGCTTAAAGCTAAAGAACGTTATATCTATAAAGTTATATAATTAAATAATATCTTTTAATAAATTCATAAAGCTCATAGATAGTTTAAGGCGTATCTTATTATAACTAATAACTCTTATAAACTCCTCTAGAAGCTTTAGCTACTACTTTTCTACTAACTTGCTTATAGTAACTATATAGTACGCAAAGGTGTCCTCGTTAATTAGGATATACTTTAAAATCGTCTTAGTGCTTATATCCAGGGTGCTAATAAAGTAGTAGGGCGATACGTAGTAGTAGACCCTATTCTAGCTAGCCTTGAGATACTTAACGTAGCTAACAATAATATAGTTAATAGCGCTATAGAACTAGCAGGCCCCTATAGCTTAGAAAGGTATATACTATAGTAGTCTATCTTACTAGAAGCCTCTATAGCCTCCTCTTGCTCTACCTCTTCTAAATCCCTAGTATTACTAATATCCTCCTTAGTAGTCCCTAAGTCTAGCTTATAAGTAAAAATACTATTATTATTAATATTAAGTTTATAAATAATCCTAAGAGTATTATTTATAAGGTTTAATAGCTTCTATAGTATTTAGATTAAAGGTATTATCTCCTTAGCTAGTAACTCTCTTAATAAGGGTTAAGATATCTATCTTATAATTAGCTCTATTAATATTTAGGGTCCTAAAGTTCTCTATAAGAGAAGTAATAATTAAGCTAGTAGTCTAGGCTATAGAGGGTTCCTTAGCTTTAGCCCTCTACCTTATTAGAATTATCTTTATAAAAACTTAAAGCGTTATTTTTAGTTTAGGCTTAATAAGGCTAGATAACTACTAAAGTTCCTAGTAAGTAGTAAACTATTTAATTAAGGTATTTTCTATTTTAACTTACTATTTTAAAATAACTTTAGTAAGCTAGTAGCTAAGACTTTAAGCTATAGCTCTTATAGATCTCTCTAAAGAATAGTAATAAGTAATATAAATAAGCTTAGTATTAATAAGTTCTAGGTCTCTATATTAGATAGCTCTCTATTAAAGCTATTAAATAGTAGTAATTAATACTATAACCTAGGAAGGGTTATTATCCTTAATATAAGATCCTATAACTAGGTTCTAAAAGTCCTTATTAGGGTCTTAATAAGACTTTAGGTCTATAAATCCGAACTAGTATAGAAGTTTCTCCTTAGCTTCTTTCTAGGTCTTAGCTTTACTAATATAAGATTTTATTATATCTTAATAATTACTAGAGCTATATATATAGACCTCGTTCTTTATATCTTTATTAGTCTTATAATAAAGCTTCAAAAGGCTCTTATAATTAGTAATAAAGTTACAGATATTAATACTAATAGACTTAGGCGCTCTAGTTAAATAGGGAGTTATTACTATAATAATAGGATATCTTATAAGGAGATTAGTAAGGGCTATAATATCCTAATTAGTATAACTTCCTTTAGGGGAATATAAAGTGCTTAAAGCTGTTACTCCTATCCTAGAAGTAGGATTTATAGACCTATCTATATTATTATTAGAGGCTAGCTATTTTATAGTATAAGGTTATATCTTATTAAACGAAGCTCCTATAAATCTCTCTTTAGGCTATTTCCCCTTATTAGAAGAGCATCTAATATCTAAGTTAGCTAAGGAAGAAGAAGATATAATACTTATAGGTTTATAAATATTAAAGTTAATATTATATAGTTAAAGTAATAGAATATTATAGTTAATAAAGTAAAGTTATTATTATAATATCTTCTAAATAGAAAGATAAAATAAGTAGTTATAGCTTTCTTTAAATAGAATAAAAAAAGGAATAGTATAAACTAAATAACTAAATAAATATAGGAAAGGTCTAGTAACCTCGATCTTATTACTCTAGGTTATTATAGATTTACTTTAAGTCTTATTACTTAATATAGAAGGGTCTTCTAGATACCGCTCTTATCTTAGAAGAATTCGCAGCTTTATTATATTAGTATCTCTCTAAAGTTAGTATATTACTCTTAGTACTTAGGGCTATAATAATAAGGGGTTTATTAGTCTCTAGTTACTAATCTAGTTAATCTCGCTTTACTTATTAGCTTAGTAAGACTACTAATCTCTATATTAGTATTATATATAGCTATCTTAGCTATATTAGCTATAACTCGCTAGTTAAATAATAGTAGGTATAATAATCTATAAGGGGGTAAGGAAAGGAATATACTTACTAGAACCTACTAATAGTATAAAAAAAAGAGAGAAAGGGAGGATTTTAAGGTCTATATTATTCCTACCTTAATTCTATAAGAAAGCAGAGCTATTACTATTCCCTCGGAACTAAGGTAGGTCTATAAATATCTTCCTCACTTTAAACTACGTTTTTATTATTATTTATATTATTATTATTCGTTACTTATAAATTTCTTAAGTTATTATTATATTTAAAATAGGTTAATTCTATATATATATATATTAATAGTAGGGACGTATAGATATAGTAAAAGCACCTAACTCTCTAAGAAGCTTATAAAAGCTATTAAAAAGAGTAAAAGGATCTACCTCTAGGTATTATTAAAAAGGGCTAGAACTAATAGGAACTAGAAAGATAATAAATAATATAGCTCTACTTATAAATAGGTAAGAAAATTAAGAGTAGGCTTCAAAGATATATATAATAATTCGCAGATCTAATTAATAGAGATTATCTAAATTAGGCGCGGATTTACTAAGAAAATCCTTAAAAATAAGGTATAGGATTATTAAGATACTAATTATAATAATATATATATTATCCTAAAGTCTATTACGCTCCTCTCTTCTACGCTCTACTCTATAGTCTTCCTATGACGTGTCCGTGCGTTAAGGGAGTTTTCCGAAGGTTATATAGCTAAGTCTATCTTATCCCATCTCACTACTAATAGCAAGGCCCCTTTTATATCCTATTATAAGCTCTAAACGCTTTATTATAATAATTAGTAATATTAATAAGGAATAGGGTTATTACAAAGATATTTAGTAGAAGTTGACTTTATAAATTTCTTTAATCTCCTAAAGGGTATTAGGAGCTAGGTAATTTAGATATTTATAAATATAATTTAGAAAGAAACCTAATAAACGTCTTCTTAGTATTAGAGAATAAAGAGTATAATAATTATATATCTAGGAAAGAAGAGAAGGAACTTATAATACTTAAAGAAACTAATTAGGAGAAAAAGGAGGATTTATTATAATTAGTAATCTAATTAAAGTAATATTTAAAGGATTTAGAGAAAGTAATTAAAATATTAAAAGCTAAGTAATAGCTAGTTATTAGGATTCCTAAGATATTAAAGGGGAAAAAGGAGGAGTATATTAAAATAAAAAATCTAGAGGATATATAAGATTTCTTTTATTATAACTTATTTTAATTAATAATTTATAAACCTATTCTTATTTTCCCTTGTTTCTATCTCTTATAATAAAAGTTTAAGATGCTAGGGATAATATCCCTAAACTTTAGAGGTAAGGGTAAGATATAGTATTAGTAACTCCCTACTTATTTAAGTATACCTCCTTATTACTATTTAATATAATAATAGGTTGGATAACCTTAATATCTATTAGTAATTATAATAGGGTTATTAAGTCTAGGGAAGTATAAAACCCTTAACCTTCTAGATAAAAGAGAAGAAGAAAAAGAGAAAGAGGGTATTAAAATCATAGTTATTAGCCCCTAGGGAGGATATTAATAGGCCCTTCCCCCCCCCCCCCCTTCCTAGAAAAGATTATTACTAATATTATAAAGATTATTACTAACCTTGGATTATTTATTACTAAAAAGAAAGAGAAGGATACTTATAAAGGGAATTATATTAATTTTATATTTAAATATACTTTAAGTTTAGCTTCATAAACCTTTTTATATGTTATATTATTTATCTTAATTTCTTCTTATAACGTAACTAGCTTCTTATTTTCTTTTTCTTTTTACCCCCTTTTTATATTATATAAACATATTTAGAAACCCTATTTTCTTACCTTAATTTATAATATAAAGCCCTAAATAGTTTATAATTTCTATAAGGTTAAACTCTAAAGGTAGCTCTATTATAAAACGGTAATAAGAGTATATAAACCTAGCTTTAGGGTAATATTCCTAGGCTTATTAATAATATTTATTATAAAGGAGCGAGAAGTTAAACTTAGCTATAGCTATAACTATAGTATTTACTAAGATTTAAAACTATAAGATTACCTTAATACTATTAAACTCTCTATTCCTCCTTACTTTATTATTATACTTAATTCTATACTTATAATATTTATAAATACTTAGATTATTATATAAGTAACTCTCTTAAGTTTTATAGAAAAAGTAATTAGTATAAGGAGTACTTAGTATAGAAATATATTTAAAATATAGTTTATAGATATAAACGCTAGTTATAGGGTTTCTAGTAATATAAGCCTACTCGTTATAATAGATATAGAGTACTATATTATAACTACCTTAGGATTAAATAAATAAGCTATATATAGCTACTACGCGCTAAAGGACCTTTATCTCTTATAATCTAGCGAGGAATATAGTAGAAGTATAGATAAAGACTTAATAATAGAAGTCTGTAGGCCTCTTAGTTACCCTAAATATTTATTTAAAGTCCTATTTACTAAGATAAGCCTTCTAGAAAGCTAGCCTTATTACTTTAGTCTTTTTATTAGAGAATATGTATAATATAAAAGCTATTTCTAAGTATTTATTACTAGGGATAGTAAGTTAAAGCTAAGTAAGGCTTATAGCTACTTAAGAATTATAATTATTAGCTAGAAAATATAAGGATAATAATAAGGAAGAGAGAAGGAATACCTAAAGTTAGTTATTAGAGTATTAGATAAAAAGAGGTATATTATCTTTCTTTATTTTAGGTATAGGGATATTAGGACTAAGGACCTAGAGGGTTATTATTAATAAGACATAATAAGGGTAAGGTTAATTAGTATTTTTAATACCTAAGATAAAGAAGTTACAGTTAGCTATAATAAGAAGATATAACTTATAGATATAAGAGAGAAAGTATAAAGGAGCTAAATAAAGATTAAAGTAGATAGGTAAAGGTAGTTATTATAGAAAGAGAAGTTAATAATAAGGAATAGAAGAGGATATTTATTTAATTTTATAATCTAACTACTTATTTTAATAGCTATTACTAATTATTATTTCCTTTATTCTTTCCCTATATATAACTACCTCAATTTACTATTTTACTTATTATAGGTTTTTATCCTAAGTTTATTTTACTTTATAAAAGCTAAGGAGGGTAAGGGAAGAGAGTCAATTATTCTTTTTATAAGCTACTAATAAATTACTATATTATTAAAGTAATTAGTAGATATAAAAAAATACTCCTAACCCCTTAAACTCTCAAGGTTTTCTCTCTCTTATATATATATATATTATTTATTTCTAAGCTTAATTTACCTATTAATTATATAAGTTTAACTACTATACTATAGCTCCTTCTTTTCTTCTAATATTACTTCTATTTAGCTCTTTAGTCTATAAATTACTTATATTTACTCTTTATTAACTTCTCCTTTAATATATTATAATAGGGAAAGTTATTTTTTATAATAATAAAGCTCTAGATATATATATCTAGGGGTTAAAATCCTTAAACCTCCCTATCCTTGATATTAAGCTTTTAATAGAGCTTATATCTAATAAGCTAAGTATAAGTAGGTTTTAGGTATAGGGATAAAATAATAGAGATATCCTAGGCTTTAGACCTCTTAATAAGCTTAGTTACTAGCCTTAGCTAATTAAATATAGGATATACCCTCTACTTAGGAAGGATAATATCCCTAGTTAAATAGACCTTTTAATATAATATTAAAATATATCCTTATTAAGTATTAGAATAAGACTTTAGAAGTAGTAGAGAAGATAATTTACCCTTTATACTTATAATAAGTTATAGCTAGTATATTTAATATTATTATTATATTTAAATTAGTAACTCTAATATATACTAAGGATATCTTAGTAGTTACTTGTTACCTTATAAGGCTTACTAAGCCTAGCTAACTACTCTACTATAATATAATTAGAGGTATAGAAGATAACTTTAACAATAGAGATATAAAAGATAGTATAATTACCTAGATTAAGGCTAAGTCCCCTAATTTACTTCTTATTTATCTATAAGCGCCTAAGTTTACTAAAGTAGTTATTATAGATCTACTAATTAATTTATAAGATAGGAGAAACTAGTTTTATAATAATTAGTAGTTAAGAAGAGGAGCTAAAGAATAATTATAGACTCTAATATTTATAGCTAGGAGTTTCCTACTAGGATATAAGGCTAAGGAAGTTTTAATAAGATAATTATACCTAATTAAGCTTTAATACCTAGACCTTCTACTATAGACCTCTAGTCTATACTTTATTAATTAGCTTAAGTTCTTTATATAAATTAGAAGCCTAGTATTACTAAAATAGCTTATTAAGATAAGGTATTAAGCTTAGATTAAAAAATTTATTAATAGCTTTTACTAATAAAATACCTCTAGAACGATACTATATTTAACTAAGAGTAAATAAACCTTTATATAATTAAGACTTGAAATTAAGAGATAAAGATATTAGGAAAAGGATAGCTTAAAAAGATATTAAATATTAAATAGCTAAGTATACCTCTTAATTTATAAACTTAAAGGTTTCCTCTCTATATAGGATAGATATTAACTTACTATTACCTAAGGATATTAATTTATAAACTAATCTAATAATTCCTATAAATCTAGAAGAGTTAGATAGGGAGGAGGGATTATTAAAAGAACTAAATATCTAGAATATAATAAGGAAGAATAACTATAAGAAGTAAAAGAGAGATTATAATTTATAATAACTAGCTAATTTTATAAAATATCTTAATTACCCTAGGTTTATAAAACTCTTTATATTAGCCTACTTAGCCCCTACTATCCTAAGAGATATTATATTTAACCCTACTAATACCTCTATAGTATTTAATATTATAAGACCTAAAAGGAACCCTATACTAAATAAAGATAAGCCTATACTAATAGTCCCTTAATATATATAATAGAGTTAAGAGTCTAGAGATTACTTAATAATCTAATATAAAAGGGGTTTATCTATTATAACTTTAGCTTAGGTAGAATATTTATTAGATTATTATAATATATAAGAGAAGCTAGTAAGATAAGAAGAGTTAGATAATTTAGAAGTTATAGCCCTTTTTATATTTATAATTAAGGGATACTCTTATAATATCTATACCCTTATCTATAAACTATCCTAGTAACCTAGGAAAGAGATTAATAAGGCTTCTATAGAGCCTAAAAGAGCAGAGCTAATAAACCTTTAGAATACTACTAGGGCCTTCTTTCTACTAAATTATAGTAATTATTACTAGGCTACAATCTTTATAGACTAGTTAGCTAACTACTACTTCTATTATAACTCTATATAAGACTAAAATAGTAATTAGCGCTTTATTAAAGTAATATAGGACCTTAATATATAGTATTATAAAATAGGGGCTCCTTAATAACTTTAAAAGCTCCTATTAATTAATACCTATATAGTAAATTTAGTTTAGTAGAGGGATAGATTTATATATAGCCTCTAGTATAATAAGTAAGCTCGAGCTCTAATTTAAGAAGGTTTACTATTAATACGATTTAGTAGGATAACCTTAAGTAATAGCGTATTATTTACTAACTCTAAAATCCCTTTAATTAGCTAATATATATCTATAATGACTATAGAGTTCTATAACTTAACTATTAATAGTAATATAGCTTAATAAGATACCCTATTAAGCTAAGAAGACTTTAAGAAAGTACCTTTCTTCCCTCTATACCCTCCTACTCCTTTACTTATAAATAATAATATAATAGACTTTAGAAATAATAATAATATTACGCTATTTCCTATAGTAGATATTCCTTAACCTATTTATAAATTATTAGTATTATCTAGGTCTACTTTATCTAAACTACCTAATAATAAACTTAAATACCTTAGATACTAGCTTTAGTTATAAGCCTTATAGATACTAAGTTATAGTATAACTACTAAGCCACGCCTAAGAACTATACTTATATATATACTATTATATCCTAAGTAACCTAACCTTTTAAATAAGTATAACTATAGTTATATAGACTATATCTAGCAGAGAGTTAACTAGTAGGATTAAATTAAGTAGAATACGCCTAAAAGAGTATATTATTATAACTTTTTATACCTAGTATAATAAGGTAAATAGTTTTAGCTATACTAAGGATCAGAGTAGGATAAGGAGTATAGTAAAGAGGAAGAGGTAGTAAGGGTATTATTAAGATATAACTTATAATAGAAGATAGTTAAACCTAAGGGACCTTCTTAGTAATAAGATCGCCTACCTAGAAGATATTATTAATAAAAAGGGTTTATAAATAGAGTTTATTTACTATTTCTATAAAAGAGTTTTATTTATTTTTTTAAAACTCTTTTTTATAATATTATAAAGAGTCTCAAGGGGATACTTAGAATAGAATAAGATAGACTTAGCTATATAGCTTTTAAAAATCTCTCTTAGCGTATAAGCTTATTATAAGAAGACTATAGTATAGAGCATAGAGGTAAGGAGCGTAGTAGACTTTAGTATAATATATAATATTAGAACTATTAGCACCTTAATAATCCTATACCTCGTTTTTTAGCATTTTCTTAGCGAATTTATACCTGATTTAGATAATCTCTTTTAATTACATTTGCGAATTATTCCATATATCTTTTAAGCCTACTTTTATTATTCTCACCTATTTATAGGTAGAGTTATATTATTTGTTATCTTTTATAGTTGCCACTGGTTCTAGCCCTTATTAATAGTTAGGCCTTTATAAGAGGCTCTTAGCTAGGTTATAATAACCTAGCTTATATTTAATTTCAAAGTTAAATATTAATAGGTCCTATAATAGTTAAGCTTAGTAGCCACTAAGTGTCTTCTTATTAGTAAGGTATTAGTAACCTAAGTAGTTTATAATAAATTAGATATAATACTAGGAGTAAGGTAAGTAGTATTACTACCTTACTACTACCTCCCTAATAGCTAGGAGCTCTCCCTCTAGTATACTATACTATAGTTAAATATCCTTAAGCTTCTAGGATATAAATACTACTAGTCTCTATATATCCCTATCCAGCTACCCAGCTTAGTATTACCCCTATTATGAAGTCTAATATATTAGTTTTAATCTAAATTAGGAGTATAGGATTAAAATAGCATAGAATAAGTATTTCTATAAATAAAGCGCAGAGCTAATAGAAAGTAACTAGTTCTTCCCTAGTTATTACTAGCAACCCCTTAGCTATATTAGTAAGTTAATTAGTAAGGGGGCTATAGATCTTTAAGTAATTCTTAATAAATCTCCTATAAAAGCCTAGAAATCCTAGAAACTACTAAATCTCTTATATTATAGTAGGTGCTAGCTACTTAGTAATTATTTAAACCCTCTCTTCTTCTATAGTAATCCTATTTAATAAAGCTATAAGCCTAAGGAAGTTAATCTCTTCCTTATAGAATTTATACTTATTAGGGTTTATATAGAGGCTATTAGCTTTTAAATAGGTAAGTACCTATCTTATTACCTCTATATAGGAGTCTATATTATTAGTAAATATTAAGATATTATCTAAATATATAATATAAATAACGTTAACTAGGCCTAAAAGTAACTTATTAATAAATATCTAAAGGGTAGTAGGTATATTAGTAAGCTTAAATAATATAATATAATATTTATAATAGCTATGTTATATATAGAATACTAGTTTCTACTTATCTCCCTCTCTAATCCTTACCTACTAATAAGTATTTTTAAGGTTAAGTTTTATAAAGTACTTTACTTAGGATAGTTAGTTAAGGACTTTATTAATTAGAGGGAGAGGGGTATAGTTCTTAATAGTTACCTAGTTAAATCCCTAATAATCTATATATAATTTTAACTTACTTCCTTTCTTTAGGATAAATAGGATTAATACCCCTACTAGACCTATTAATAAGTAAATCTACCCCTTTTATAAGGCCTTATAGATATGATCCCTTAACTCTTCTAACTCCTTCTTAGCTAGTAGGTAGATAGATCTTAATAAGAGCTTAGTCCTAGGCTCTAGATTAATAGGGTAGCTCCTAGTAGTTCTAAACTCTAGTATAGTTCCTACTAAGTTAATATTAAATACCTTTTAAGACTCTAATAGGATATTTATTTGAATATTCTTAATATCCTTAGGCTCCTTAGTATCCTCTAGTTAACTAGTAGTTAATATCTAGTTAACCTATAGTACTCCTATAAGTATTACTCTTACTTTATTTTTAATATACCTAAGCTCCTTCTTAGTTATCATAAGATAAATATTCTTCTTATATAACGGAAAGGTCTAGCTTAACTCCCTCTAATTAAGATTAGGGTACTCTATTATATACTAAGGGATCCCTAGGATAGTATTATAACTATCCCTATTACTAATCCTAAAGTTATATAAAGCTATTTACTAGATACCTATATTATTAGTTATTTAAGTAACTAACTTCTATATATTATAGTTAGATCCCTTAGATACCTATATTCCCTTAATAGGTTTTAACTTATTAGCTACTAGTTACGTTTTAGCTATAATCCTCTAATTTATAATGTTCTTATTAGCTCTATAGTTAATAAGTTTAGTATTAGTTTTCTAGCTACTTATAGCTTAGACCTATATTATTACTTCGATATAATATAGCTAGTTACTATCCTATTAGACTATACGTATTACTACCTAGTCCTCCTCTAGTTATTTACTAGGGTAAGGTTTCTCTTTATAGTAGAAGTAGCTATACTTCTTATAGTATAAGTACCTTAGCGTAATATAGCCTTTTCTTTTATAACTATAATAAATAATTTCCTTCCTAGTAGCCTCTAATAGGTCCTTAGTATCCTCCTAGTAGTTACTAGTATTACTAGGGTCTATATAGGTCTACCCCTTAGTAGCCTTAGTTTATCCCTCTAGGTTAGTAGTTTAGCCTTCTAGTCGCTATCCTTTATTATTAGTCCCCTAGTCCCTTATTAGTACCTTATATATTTATATATTAACTATAAGTTTAGTATTTCTAGCTTTTATATTAAGATTAAGCTATAAATTTAGTAATCTATTTACTATATTATAATATTAGAGCTTAGGGTCTAGCCTAGCTATTATATTAGCTACTTAGATCTCCTCTAGTTACTAGTAAGAGCTCTCCGCCTTAATCCCTTTGTAATAATCAATAAAGCTCTAGTATCACTATCCTAGTTACTACTAGGCTTATTTAAGCTAGGTCTATATACTAAGGGTTCTAGACCTTATATTAGCTATATTATTAGCTAACTAGTCCTTTATTATTACTTAGGTAATATCCTTTATCTTATTACTATAGTTAATAGAGAGGTAAGAGGTTTATTACTTTATTACTAATCCCTCTAGGTACCTCGTAGTAAATAATACCCTTTTAAGGTCTAATATAATCTTATTTATTTTAAATTATATATTAAGGTTAAATATAAACTAGTTAAAATTAATCTAGGTTCTGCTCTTATACTTAAGTATAGGGAGGTGCTTCCCCTAAAGTTCTAACTAGTACTTCTTTGCTTTATTACTAATAACTACCTAATAGGTATTAGGGTTACTTACTAAGGTTAATAATTAGCTAGCCCTTAAAGCCTTAAGATACTCCTATTTATAATTTAGTTAACCCTTCTTTTCTTCTTTTTTAATAAGTTAATTTAGTTTAGCTTCTATTAGTTAACTACCTAGTTCTCTACTAATACTCTTATTACTATTTTACTTAATAAGTATTTTATCCTAGGTTTAGCTATTTAATTACTCCTATCTAATAAGAGATCCTAAAAGTAATACTATATTTATCTCCCTAGTAGACCTATAGATAGGTATTATATTATTATTCATTATACTACTCTAATAGTCTATACCTTTATTAATATAAATACGAGAGAAAAATATATTATATATAAATATAATATAGAGTAATAGAGTTAGTGTAATTAGGTATAGCTAAGGTTACATATTCTTCTCTAGCTCTCTAGCTTACTAAGTAAAAGCTAGAAGGCTTATCTAGGGGTTACCTAGTACCTCCCTATATCTCCTAACTCCTATAGACTTCCCTAACTTAGCCCGCTAAGCCCTTTTCCCTGCGATATTATCCTGGCTCGTGATACCAAAGTCTAGTGTCGTAGCTAGTTCCGCATTCGTAAAACCGAGAGCCGGATGACAAACCCAGCCGCCTCGAAAAAACAATAGGGCCCCGAGGAAAACGAGGGGGAAAACTGATAAGCAACCCAAAGCGGCATGCTATCTATCGAGTCGTGTCGGATCACCATACCAGATACTTGTATCCGGCTTAAAGGTTGATGGAACCGATCTTGGCATTCTTTTCGTTGAAGACTAAGAGCTTCTTAGCAACGACGGCGCCACCGAGGTGGACGCCGGCGGACGAGGCAATGCCGGCAACGGTACCAGCATTGTCTATGGTCAGGTCAAGAACTCCCGAAACCATACCCGTCGCAAAGTCGAAGACAGCATGCGGCGGCGTGGGTCGAGGGCCTCCGCGTTGGTTGAAGTGGGTGGCGACAATCTTCCCTTTCGTCTTCACATTGGTGAGCCTATCAAAGGTAGCCGAGATACCCCCGTGCTTTGCGGATGACGGGTCGATAGTGTAGTCAATGATAATAATGCCGAGCACCCGGGAGGCGGCGTTAACGACGTGGATCTTGAACTTGGAGTTCTTGGCGCGCTTGCTCAGACCGGCGGAAGGCGCCTCGAGGTCGGTGTTCAGGATAGTATCCCTGGTCTGGACATGCTCGGGCTCCCCGAAGTCGACTTGATGGTCGAAGACTGGGGAGGAGGCCCAGTCGCGAAGGACCTCTCGATTAGCCACGGAGGCATCTGCCATGGGCAAGGGGGAGGCGGCCACAGAGATGGCGGCGAGGCCTATGAGGAGGGTAGACATAGAGAACTTCATCTTGGACAATGAGTGGATTCAATGGTTTCCGTAGAGATTGCGGTATGTAAAGTGAAAGTGATTTGAATCGGTTGAAGGCGATGAGTAAGGGAAAGACTTGAAGAAAGCGACAAAGTTCTATAGTGAGCCTCTAGCCGATATTTCTATTGGTATCGTATGGAGATTTATAGCTGCTACTGACGTGTGAAAGATGATGCCGGTTGACAATCCGGGATCAAAAAAAGCCTTCAGCCTCGCCCTGAGTCGGTATTCTGTCGTACGGTCCACTTTCTCTGTGTCTCGCATGGAGCATAACGGCACCGCCATGGCGAGGAATTACGCAACATGTATGTTGGAGTATTCCAAGACGATCTACGCGCAGCATTACTCGTGATATCGCCCGAACCCTCCATCAACCTAGCCAGAAGCACCGGGTCTACCCCTAGGCAGCGCTTAGACAAGATGCGGCGACCAGGAGGAGCGGACCGGTTGCCATCTTATCTGTTATTTTCTCCCGGGAACCCCGTGGCCGGGGCCTCGGTCCGAGACTCATCACCGCCGGACACCAGCACGTTCCCCTCCGCGCCGGCCCTAGAGCGCTCGATTCTAGCCTCTCCACATACACCTAATTGAGGCGCGACGACCAGCTCTATATGTCTCGGAAGCCCCGATAGCTGCCGAGACTACTAGTCTATTCTTACTTAGCAACCTTTATGTCCGAAAAAAAAAACGGGTTCTTTTCCACGCCGACTACTAGTCTATTCTCATAGTAGCGTAACGAGGCGGCCAACTCGCTCCCCGGCCTCAACGGCTGATTAGTAAATGTTGACTATGACCACAACAACCGGGCACAACAACACAGCTTGACATACGAGCGCTCAGGCCACTCGACGACCTCTCGGCCCAATCCGTATCACGCAGCTGATGAACTAGGGACCGGATTTCCCAGCAGACAGGCGAGGTGAATTGGACGTGAAAGGGCGCGGCCTCCGTACGTTCATCTGGCCCTTCAAAAATAAACCTGAAGCATTCCTTTCCTCCTTCGCCATCCTCTTTGACAAGCTGACAAGATCCCAGCCATCAGAGAAAGTGGGGTAAGGTAATCTCGAATCAGCAGAACCCTTGAAAACACAAACGGCCATTCCGCCATTGACAGCCTAAAAAAAGTGAACGCCGGACTCCACCGCAGCGCACCAGCATTCCTATGCCCCGAAATCAGTCGACAATCGGAAACCAACGGTGCGCAACGCCGGCCCAGACCCCGCACTCCGCGCTCATCCGATGGCTCGCCGCAAGCACCCGCCCCCCACTAAATTTTCCGCGCGGTGCCCTGTGTGTGCTAGTCGTACCTAGGTGGAGATGGGTTCGATTCCTATTACGGCTATTGGTATTTCACTTTAGCTCAATTGCCCTGGACCCCCCTCGCTGATAGGCAGTGACATTGGGGTTCCAACCCAGTGGGACTATGAGGGTATCCCTTGGGTGTGTGTGTAATGCTTGTATTGCTAACCATGGATGCCCGATGGGCGGATATATCCATATATTAGTGCTTATATAATATAGTGCCCTATGGGGTAGTATAATAGTCTGCCCTCCTCTAAAAGTACTATGCCCTTACTACTAAGATCTAAAATATAACCTCGTTATCTATTATCTTTCTCTCTATTATTATCAGTTCTATCTAATATTATCCTATTACTATAGGAGGTTATTATAGCTACTAAATCTAGCTAGTTTAGCTTATAATACCTATTAGTTATAATTAGGGCCTAAGTATTAGTAGGTAATAAGGTATTATCTGCTAGATTTAATATCGCATTATTATATAATATAGTTAGGTATTAGTAACTGGTCCTTAGCGGAGATAGGCAGGATTAGTAGTAGTTTATATCTATATAGATCGAGTTATATAGCTAGTTCTAGATAATTAATAGAGATAATATCGTGGATCTTAAAGTAGGGAGGTAATATAAGTTAGTAGGTAGATCTACTAATACGCTCTTTAATAGGGAATAGGCCTGCGTAGCGTTACCTATATTTAGGTCCTATAATTACAGCTTATAGTATATTATAACCCTTATATAGCCTTAGGTAGACTTTATTATCGATATTAAGGAACTTGGTTATATACCGTCGGTTATTATACTATTTTATTATAATTACTATAATAGCGATAGCCTTATATACTAAGAGTCGGGTTATTAGCTATTTAATAGCCGTTAGCATTATATTCCTTATTATTAGTAGCAGGATATTATTAGGGGTAAATCCCTTAACGACTTCGTTCCGGGATAATCATATTAACGCCGATTAGCAATAGTTAAATTCGAATTCAAGGCGTAGGAGATATATTAGCTATTACTTAGGACTCTTAAGGGAGTAGAAGTAGTAATATATAGCTAATTTAATAGCCTATATTATACATTCTATCTATCTATTAGTTTATAAGTAGTATATAGGTATATATAATAGCGTTATACTAGTATTATACTATATCGATTTCTATATTATAGAAAGAAATTTAGGATCTCGATCTGAGATAATTACTTTAGGGAATCCCTAGTTAGATAATATTAAGCGACGTGCGCGTTATATTCCCTAGATCTTAGTAGTATTAGTTATATTACTAGGGATTATAAATATTTCTTTAGATAGTTTAAAAACTAAGATGAGGGCTAAATTAAATCCTTTATTAGATAGGGGTAGTACTAATATAAAGTTAATAGATATTATATAGTATAGGCAAGGTAGTAGCAGGATAGGTTATAGGTTACTATAGGCCTTATGACGTCGGATTTAGAAGACTTAATATTATAAGTAGTTATATAGGTAGTTTCGTAGCTATTTAAGGCTATTATGCATATAGTATTATAAAACGAACTCGGATAGCTTATTATAGCTAAGGTAGTTACTATTATATATAGTATTAAAGATATTACTAGAGTAAGATCTTAGGATATGTAGTTATAGGATATAGTTAGAATCCGTCTTCTATAGTAGTCCTCGCTTAATTTAAAACGGTAAGTTAGCGCGGTTATCTAGCTCTAGTTTTATATTATTATAGATAACGTTAAGTATCTTTTACTATACTAGGTCTAACTTATAGCTATCTTATAATTTCTTTCTAAAATCGGGTGCGATCTGAATAATTATAGATACTAGCTATTATTAGGTCTAATTAGCCTTAAGAGGGATTCTAGTAACCTTAATAGGTTCCTATAGGGGCTATTCCTGAATAGGTAGTAGAAAGGGCTGGAACCGATAGGAACTAGAAAGATAACAAATAACATAGCTCTACTTATAAATAGGTAGGAATATTAAGAGTAAGCTTAAAAGATATATAGAATAATTTATAGATCTAATTAAAAGAGATTATCTAAATTAGGCGTAGATTCGCTAAGGAAATACTAAAAAACGAGGTATAGGGTTATTAAAGTACTAATTATAATAATATATATACTATCCTCTAGTTTATTACGCTCCTCTCTTCTACGCTCTACTCTATAGTCTTCTTATAATAAGTCTATATACTAAGGGAGTTTTCTAAAAGTTATATAGCTAAGTCTATCTTATTTTATCCTAATTATCCACTTAAGACTCTTTATAATATTATAAAAGAGAGTCTTAAAAAATAAATAAAACTATTTTATAAAAATAATAAATAAACTCTATTTATAGATCTAATCTATTAATAATATCTTCTAAGTAGGTAATCTTATTATTAAAAAGGTCCCTTAGGTTTAACTATTTTCTATTATAAGTTATATCTTAATAATAGCTTTATTACCTCTTCTTCTTTATTATTCTCCTTATCTTACTCTAATTCTTAATATAGCTAAAACTACTTACTTTATTATACTAGGTATAAGAATTTATAATAATATACTCCCTTAGGCGTATTCTACTCGATCTAATCCTACTAGTTAACTCTCTACTAAACGTAGTCTATATAGCTATAGTTATACTTATTTAAAAGACTAAGCCTATTAGGATATAATAATATATCTATAAGTATAGTTCTTAGGTATTACTTAATAGTTATATTATAACTTAATATCTATAAGGCTTATAACTAAAGCTAACGTCTAAGGTATTTAAGCTTATTATTTAGTATTTTAGATAAGGTAGACCTATATAATACTAATAATTCATAAGTAGGTTAAGGAATATCTACTATAAGAAATAGTATAACGGTATTATTATTTCTAAAGTCTATTATATTATTATCTATAAGTAAAGGAGTAAGAGGGTATAAAAAGAAGAAAGGTACTTTCTTAAAGTCTTCTTACCTTAATAGGGTATCTTATAAAGCTATACTACTATTAATAGTTAAGTTATAGAACTCTATAGTAATTATAGATATATATTAAATAACTAAGGGGATTTTAGAGTTAGAGAATAATATACTATTACTTAAGGTTATACTACTAAGATATAGAGATAGTAATCCTTTTTAAATTAGAGCTCTAGCTTATTTGATATATTAGAGGCTATATATAAATCTATCTCTCTACTAAACTAAATTAACTATATAGGTATTAATTAATAGGCGCTTTTAGAGTTATAGAGGGGCTCCTATCTTATAATACTACGTATTAAGGTCTTATATAGCCTTAATAAAGCGCTAATTACTATTCTAGTCTTATATAGAGTTATAATAGAAATAGTAGCTAGTTAACTAGTCTATAAAAATTATATCCTAGTAATAATTACTATAGTTTAGTAGAAAGAAAGCCCTAGTAATATCCTAGAGATTCTTCGCCTCTATTCTTTTAAGCTCTATAGAAGCCTTATTAATTTCTTTCCTAGGTTACTAAGCTAGCTTATAGATTAGAGTATAGATATTATAAGAGTAACCCTTAATTATAAATATAAAAAGGGCTATAACCTCTAGATTATCTAATTCCTCTTATCTTAATAGCTTCCCTTATATATTATAAAGGTCTAATAAATATTCTACCTAAGCTAAAGTTATAATAAATAACCCTCTTCTAAACTTAGTTATTAAGTAATTTATAAATTCTTAGTTCTATTATATATACTATAGGATTATTAATATAGGCTTATCTTTATTTAGTATAGGGTTCTTTTTAGGTTTTATAGTATTAAATCCTACTAAGATATTAGTAGGGTTAAATATAATATCTCTTAAGGTGGCCTCTGGCCACTGCATAGTGATTTTACCTGCTCAAGTGCAACAGACCTTCTAACCCCGCGCCTCCTGACAATACACAGCCTTCGGTCACGTGATCGTAGGAGTCACCTCTCGTATAGTGGCATTCGCAGCACCTTCAGCACCTTGCTAGAAGGTCGACCTTTTGGGTTAAGGAGTTATCTCATATAGTAGCTTTTATAGCACCTTGCTAGAAGGTTTAGCGAGGGTATTACCACGAGAGCCTTAGTAGCCCGTTTAGCTCCGATATAATTAGCCCCGGTGCGGCGCGCGTCTAACTTTATAATATTTAGAGGGTTTACTTACGAGTAGTAGGAACGTATAGGGTTCTTATATTATTTTCCTTAACTAGTAGAGGGTATAGGTTAAAATACCTATATAGTATTTCCCGAATTATACCTGCGAACTAGGTGAATTTATTATAGTCTTTTTACAAAGGGGCTGCGGCGTAATTCCGAGCTTAATATCTCTTAAGGTAATAGGGGCTAAGTAGGGTAAAATAAATAGTTTTATAGACCTAGAGTAGTTAAGATACTTTATAAAATTAGCTAGTTATTATAAGTTATAATCCCTCTTCTACTTCTTATAGTTATTCCTTCTTTTTATATTCTAGATATATACTTCTTTTAATAATCTTTCCTCTCTATCTAACTCTTTTAAATTAATAAGAACTATTAAATAAGTTTATAAATTAGTATTTATAAGTACTAGTAGGTTAATATCTATCCTATTTAGAGAGGAAACCTCTAGGTTTATAAGTTAAGGGATATACTTAGCTATCTAATATTTAATATCTTCTTAAGCTATCCTTTTCCTAATATCTTTATCTCTTAATTTGAAATCTTAATTATATAGAATTCTATTTACCCTTAGTTAGGTTTAGTATCCTTTAGGAGGTATTTTATTAATAAAAGCCTTTAATAAATAATTAATCTAAGCTTAATACCTTATCTTAATAAGCTATTTTAGAGGTATTAGGCTTCTAATCTATATAAAGGACCTAAGCTAATTAATAAAATAGAGACTAGAGGCTTATAGTAGAGGGTCTATATATTAAAGTTCTACTAGGTATAGTTATCTTATTAAAACTTCCTTAGCTTTATATCTTAGTAGAAAGCTCCTAGTAATAAATATTAGAGTTTATAACTATTCTTTAGCTCCTCTCCTTAACTACTAATTATTATAAAACTAGTTTCTCCTATTTTATAAGTTAATTAATAGACCTATAATAACTACCTTAGTAGACTTAGGTACTTATAGATAAATAAGGAGTATATTAGGGGACTTAGCTTTAATTGAAGTAATTATAATATCCTTTATATCTCTATTTTTAAAATTATCTTCTATACCTCTAAGTATCTTATAGTAGAGTAGTTAGCTAGGCTTAGTAGGCCTCGTAATATAGTAAGTAACTACTAAGATATCCTTAGTATATATTAGAGTTATTATTTTAAATATACTAATAATATTAAATATACTAGTTATAACTTACTATAAGTACGAGGGGCGAATTATCTCCTCTACTACTTCTAAGGTCTTATTCTAATATTTAATATAGATATATTTTAATACTATGTTAAAAGGGTCTATCTAACTAGAGATATTATCTATCCTAGGTAGAGGGTATATACTATATTTAATTAGCTAAGGCTAGTAACTAAGCTTATTAAGAGGTCTAAAGCCTAGGATATCTTTATTATTTTATCCCTATACCTAAAACCTACTTATACTTAGCTTATTAAGTATAAGCTCTATTAAAGGTCTAATTTTAAGGATAGGAAGGTTTAAAGATCTTAACTCCTAGATCTATATATCTAATACTTTATTATTATAAAAGATAAGCTTTCTTATTATAATATATTAGGAGAAAAGTTAATAAGGGGAAAGTAGAAGTGATTTATAAACTAAAGAGCTAAATAGAAGTAATATTTAAAGAAAAGGAGGAGCTATAGTATAGTAATTAATATTATATAATTAGTAGATAAATTAAGTTTAAAAGTAAATAATATATATAAAAGGGGGAGAGAGAAACTAGAGGGCTCGAAGGGTAAGGGGTATATTTCTATATCTACTAATTATCTAAATAATATAGTAATTTATTAGTAGCCTATAGAAGGAATAATTAACTCTCCTCCCTTACCCTCTTTAGCTTTAATAAAGTAAAATAAACTTAGGATAGAAAATCTATTAAGTTTGGAATTACGCCGCAGCCCCTTCGTAAGAAGACTATAACAAATTCACTTAGTTCGTAGGTATAATTTAGGAAATACTATATAAGTATTTTAACCTATACCCTCTACTAGTTAAGGAAAATAATATAAGAACCCTATATATTCCTACTACTCGCAAGCAAACCCTCTAAACATTATAAAGTCGGACGCGCGCCGCAATAGGGCTAATTATATTAGAGCTAAATAGGCTACTAAGGCTCTTATAGCCTAGAAACGCCCTCGCTAAACCTTCTAATAAGGTAAAAGCTACTATATAAGATAACTTCTTAACCTAAAAGGTCGACCTTCTAGTAAGGTGCTAAAGGTAAATAATACTATATAAGAGGTAACTCCTTAACTAAAGAGGTCTTTCCTAAGAGGTTCTTATAGCTAGAAGTATAAGAAGCTCTGCTATTATAAGCAGGGCCTTATACCTCTCCCTCTTCCTTATCCCTATAACCTATAATAAATCCTTAACTATATTAGTACTAGACCTTATCTATAAAAACGCTAAGCCCGCGCGAGGGATACCCTTTAATACTAATAACGTGCGAGAGCTTACTAGAGAGTTTAGTATTAATATAATTAATAAAACCCGCTCCTTCTTTAACTACTCTATTATATATAGAGAGTATATTATTAGTATAGCCCTTAAGAGGGCTCTTATTAATACCCCTAGAGGGGATACTCGCTATTATATTATAGCTATATAAGCGGACTTAGTAGTAAAAGCTAGGTAGGTTATTATATACCTTATAAAGTAGCCCTTCTTTAAGCAGGTCCTCCGCACTATTAAGGCAGAGGCGGCCTAGGCCCCTTAGGGGAATATTAGTAAGTACGGCTTACGCTAACTACTTTAATATAGAGAGAGCGTTGCTAATAATAGTATAGCTACTAGCGGATAAAGCAGTAATAGAGGCGGTATTAGTAGCGCGGGTAGTGCGCGAGAGAAAAGGTTAATAGTTTTATAATCTATTAAATAATTAAAAACTATGTTATTATTAATATAAAGTTAAAGATCGTGAGGCTATAGGTATATATAAGTGTGGCTATGGTTAGGAAAGGATTATATAACCGAAGGCTATGTATTATTAGGAGGCGCGGAGTTAGAAGGTCTGTTGCACTTAAGCAGGTAAAATCACTATGTAGTAGCCAGAGGCCATAGAAAATCTATAATAAATAGAATAGTAAATTAGGGCGGTTATGTATAGAGAAAGAATAAAGGAAATAATAGTTAGTAGTAGCTATTAAAACGAGCGGCCTAGTTATAAATTAAATAAATATTCTCCTCTATTCTCTATTATTAACCTTTCCCCCTATAATAACTACTTTTAGCTAGCTATTTTTAATTTTTATTTAACCCCTTTATACTTTCTCTCTTATATTTATAGATTATATCTTCTTATTATAGCTAATTATAACTTCTTTATCTTAGGTATTAAAAATACTAATTAACCTCGCCCTTATTATCTCCTATTAGTAATAACCCTTTAAGTCCTTAGTTCTAATATCCCTATACTTAAAATAAAGAAAAATAATATACCTCTTTTTATCTAATACTCTAATAACTAACTTTAAGTATTCCTTCCCTTCCTTTTAATATCCCTATACCCTCTAGCTAATAATTATAATTCTTAGGTAGCTATAAGCTTTATTTAGTTTTAACTTAATATCCCTAGTAATAAATACTTAGAAGTAGCTTTTATATTATAGATATTCTCTAATAAGACTACTAAGGTAATAAGGCTAGCTTTCTAGAAGGCCTATCTTAGTAAATAGGACTTTAAATAAATATTTAGGGTAACTAAGGGGTCTAGAGAATTCTACTATTAAGTCTTTATCTATACTTCTATTACTTTTCTTACTAGCTTATAGGAAACGAAGGTTTTTTAGCGCGTAGTAGCTATATATAGCTTATTTATTTAATCCTAAGGTAGTTATAATATAATACTCTATATTTATTATAAAAAGCGGGCTTATACTACTAAGAACCCTATATTAAGTATTTATATCTATAAACTATACTTTAAGTATATCTCTATACTAGGTACTCCTTATACTAACTACGTTTTCTATAAAACTTAAGAGAGTTACTTATATAATAATCTAAGTATTTATAAGTGCTATAAGTATAGAATTAAGTATAATAATAAGGTAAGGAGGAGTAGAGAATTTAATAGTATTAAGGAGATCCTATAGTCCTAAATTCTAATAGATACTATAGTTATAGCTATAGCTAAGTTTAACTTCTCGCTCTTTTATAATAAATATTATTAATAAGCCTAGGAATATTATCCTAAAGCTAGGTTTATATACTCTTATTACCCTTTTATAATAGAGCTACCTCTAGAGTTTAACTTTATAGAAATTATAGATTACTTAGGGCTTTATATTATAAATTAAGGTAGGAAAATAGGGTTTCTAGATATATTTATATAATATATAAGGGGGGGTAAAAAGGAAAAGAGAATAAGAAGCTAGTTAGGTTTTAATAAGAAATTAAATCGAATATTATATAAATAGGTTTATAAAGCTAAAGTCGAAGTATATCTAGGTATAAAAATTAATATAATCTTTTTTATAAGTATCTTTCTCTTTCTCTTTAGTAGTATATAATCTAATATTAGTAATAATCTTTTCTAGGAAAAAAAAAAAGAAAAGGGGGGGTAAGAAGGGTCTACTAATATCCCCCCTAAGAGGCTTAATAACTACGATTTTAATACCCTCTTTCCCCTTCTCTTCTTCTCTCTTATTTTTAAGTTATTAATCTTATATTTATTTAATAAGGAGGGGTAGCCTTAGTATTATTACTAGGAGGTTAAGGATCTTATATTTTCCTAGGCTTAATTACCCTATTATAACTACTAATAGATATTAAAGTTATCTTAGCTATTATTATATTAAATAGTAATAAGGGGTATATTTTAAATAAGTAGGGAGTTATTAATACTATCTCTTACCCTTATCCCTAAGGTTTAGGAATATTATCCCTAGAATCTTAAACTTTTAAACTAAGAGATAAAAAGAAGGTAAAATTAAAATAGGGTTATAAATTATTAATTAAAATAAGTTATAATAAATAAAACCTTATATATCCCCTAGATCCTCTATCTTAATATACTCCTTTTCTTTCTCTTTTATTATTTTAGGAATCTTAATAATTAGTTATTATCTAGCTTTTAAAGCTTTAATTACCTTCTCTAAATCCTTTAAATATTACTTTAATTATACTACTAAGTATAATAAATCCCCCTCTTCCTCCTAATTACTTTCCCTAGGTATTATAAGTTCTTCCTCCTCTTCCTTAGGTATATAATTATTATATTCTTTATTCCCTAGCGTTAAGAAGACTTTTACTAGGTTTCTTTCTAAATTAAATCTATAAATATCTAAATTACTTAGTTCCTAATACCCTTTAGAAGCTTAAATAAATTTATAAAGTTAATTTCTACTAAATATCTTTCTAGTAACCTTATTACCTACTAATATTACTAAGTAATATAATAGAGCTTTTAGAGCTTATAAAAGGATATAGAAGGGGCCTTATTATTAGTAGTTAAGCTTTTTAATAGATAACTTATTAATAGAGCCTTTAATATTAAATACTAGTACTAAATTACCTACTTCTAGCCTCTCCTTCTTTATAGGCCTCTTATATTAACTATTATAGTATTCTATAATCTTCTTATATTAACTATTAATTATCCTTTTAGCTTCTTTTCTATCCTTATTAAGTTATAGGAAGGCTTATAGATATATTTAAACCTCCTCTTTCTTTATTATTACTAAATCCTAATTAAGAACCCTCTAGGTTAGTATTAGGGTTTTAATAGGAGTAATAAGCTTAAACCTATATAGTAAGTAGAAAGGGGTAAAGCTAGTTAAAATATAAACGCTTAATTAGTTTATAAATAGAGCAGCGGGAAGGTATAGCTAAGGGTTAATATCTCTCTATCCTCTAGTCTATATTAATAATATATAAGTAATTAGCTAATAACTAGTCTTAACTATACTATTAGCCCTTAGGTTATAAGTAGACGTTACT
>JAVHLU010001665.1:0-27068 GCA_036785755.1 Colletotrichum ledebouriae
CTGACACATTCTCACACACACCCTCGACTCAAACCACCATACCATAACTCATACCCCGGTCTACCACCCCTCCATGAATAGCACCATGGCTCAACAACAGTCTTTCGAGTACTATCAATTACCCCAGATGCCTCAAGCCAGCGTTGCGATGGTAAGTCTTTTTATCCCCCCATTCGTCTTCCGAATAACCTCAAAACACAAAACCACTAACACATCCACAGTCCCCTCCGGAACTCTCTCCTCTGTCTTTCTACGACACTCAAGCCGACTTCAGCGCCGACTCCGCTCCCTCCCGCGGATCTCCCGTCTCTCCCGTCTTCCCCGCCTCTTCTTTCCCCCTACCCTCCGCCTCCGACTGGCCCGCCTACTTCGAGAAGCCCAATCTCTCCCCGGATCTCGACGTCTTCTACGGCGAATTCGGCAGCCCAATGTCCTTCCTCTCTTCCCAGAACATCGCCCTCAGCCCCACCGCGAACCCCGTCGACCTCATGTCTGACACCGTCGCCTTCGGCCGTGAGGGCATCAACGACACCCAACCACTGTTCCAATCTCTCGACACCCCTGCCCCAAGAACTCAGCCTCAGATCAAGACAGATAGACCTTCAAGGCCCGTCTCCCGCCCGGAGCAACCACTACCCCAATCTCAACCCAGACCCCAGCACCAACAACATCAACAAGAAAGGACATCCCCGCGCAACAACGACCTGAAGCGCAAGTCCTCCGCCAGTTCGGCCTCGTCCCGCTCCGCCTCTCCCGAACCGCCGGCCCGCCGCACAAAACACGAGCCGTCCAAGAACCCTCACAACATGATCGAGAAGCGCTACCGCGTCAACATCAACGAGAAGATCATCGCCCTCCGCGACGCCGTGCCCTCCCTCCGCTGCGTGGTTCAGCAAACGGAGAACCCCCCAGCCGAGAGCGACGAGGCCTTTGACGTCGTCGAGGAGCTCGGCGGCCTGATGCCCGCGCGGAAGCTCAACAAGGCCACCATCCTCAGCAAGGCGACCGAGTACATCACGCACCTCGAGAAGAAGAACGGTCAGCTGTGGAAGGAGAACCAGGAGCTTGAGAAGAGACTGGCCGATGTCGCGAGGTGGCAAAGGAGTCAGGCCCAGGCCGCCGAGACCGGACCTTACTGGTCGTAGAACATCCTCTCTTTCTTCCAAACACAAGCGACGAGACAGACAAAGGAAAGAAAAAACGAAATTATAAATATCCGTGGCTCGATTAGAGAAAAAGGAAAAAAGGGACGACCGTTTATAGGGTTGGCGTTTTGAACGGAAATGCGGAGGCATATTGTTGTTTTATCCCAGGCGGGGCGAAGAACTGTATGCCACGATAAGGGCATGGTTCAGGTTCATTGACATCATCAGACGGCGTTTGTGGACATTTGCTATTTCGGGGTCCGACACGGAGAAAGCAGAAAGATATGGTTGGTTTTTGGTTTCAACTGACGAGGACCAAACTCCCCTTTTTCTGCGCAGAAATCTGCGATAATGAAGACACTATTTTCACTGTTCACAGCAAGCTTTGCGCGTTTAGTTTCGTTGTGATATGATGTATTGTTCCCGTGTTAAGCTGTGGCTTATTTCCTTTGTCCGAGCCCTGCTCAGATGCGAGAATTGGTAATCAGGAATGTGTTTCCTCTTGAGAGGTAATCAAGAACCAGTATCAAACCAATTAGATACGAAATGGAGAAAATCAACTCACGTTTCCGCGCCATCCAACATCACGCCGCCCCGCTCTTCCAAAGCCCAAAATCCAAGACGTGATATCTCAAGACCCATCTGCCATAGAGCGCCTACCCTCAATGCCCCAAGAATGCCGGCTCATTTCGGCTGGCGCTGCTGGATCTGCGGCGAAGTCGACGACCGTCAACGGACGACGACATGCCGCGGTACGTCTCGGGTGAGTAAGAGCTTCGACGACGACGATTACGCGCTGTTGCGTACTCGTCTTCCTGGATGGCTCTCCACTGCCGGTCCTCCCAGCTGGCCTGCTCTTCGGCGGTGAAGTCTGATCGAGGGAGAGCGCGAGGCTGGGAAGGGGGAGCGAGGGATGCCTGGATGGCTCGGTGCAAATCTTCTTCTTCGAAGTGTGACAATGTGCCAGCATTGTCGCACAATGACCGACGATAGGGCGTGGCGGTAGGCTTGGTGTTACCGCGTGACCGATAGGTCGAGGAGTCGGCTGGGAGGTCAACGTTGTTGTTGTTGTTGTTGTTGTTGTCGCCATTGATAACCAGGCCGCGGGCGAGGGAACGCGATGAGGTTTGGTTGTAGTAGCCGTTTTCGGTTGACCGGTTATTTGAGCGAGAGAACCTGGCAGCCTTGGTGCTTGAGTGTTGGGAGATCGGGCGCGAGAACAAGCCATCTCCAACGCGGAAATATTCCCTCTTGCCGGTACTCCAGGCCTCTTCGGACCCGATCTCGCGAGGCTTGAGGCACTCCTCGGCAGCGCTGTGCTTGGCACAACGCTCGCTTCTTTTCAACGTCAGCGTCCGACGAATCGATCAAGAGAACATGCGATATGAGCGCAGATGAGCTACGCATGTGGACTGGCGCACTTACGGCTCAGCATTGGATTTGCTGGGACGGTCGCAGTAGTATTCGACCCTGCCGTCAGGCAGCATGCGCCGCATGATGGCGGCCTCTGTCTTGCCAGGAAGAAGCTTGGATAGTAAGCCCATCTTTGGCCGTGTTCACGAGCCGTGTGTTGGTCTTGATTGTCGGAGAATATAAGGGCGAATCAGCTGTTGTTAAGTGCTCCTTCGCGGCAGAGGCAATGGCGGTTGTGATGTTTGAGACGATGCTGATGATGAGTGCGTCAATAAAAAATGGAACCAGTCTGAAAACAGAAGATATGCGTCTATTGTGTGAGATGGACGAAGAGAAGGATGGAACTTGCTGTCAGTCTTCGGAGAAGAGAAGAAAGGAAGAGAGTCATGGGGTCAAGGAATTCAGAGAGCCTTATATGGAAAGGACAGCGGAGGTCGAGTGAGAAATTCGTCTGAAGATTTTACCAGGTGAGAGCCATTGCGACTTCAGGTGAGGTGAATTTCCTGAAGAGGGAGGAAGGAAGTGGGCTAAGGTCGATGCCTCGCAGAGATTGTGAGCCACTCAGTTAAAGATGTGAAGATATCAGATGAGGTTGATTTCTCAACTTGTTGCCGAAGCCGTGGAAGCAAACTGTTCCCCAGCAGACCAAGGGGTGTCTCGTCTGAAGTACTGCAGCCTCAGTACAAAGGTATTCACCATATTCCACAGAAAGGCGAGATCATTATACCAATGAAGGAATATAGAGACGAAGGAACCTAGAGGCTAGCTAAGGAGCTTTATTCACACGATGAGCGTTCTTATCATAACTTGAAAGGGTGCAAAGATGAAAACACTCAGCTCTCTTGCTCTACTCCAAACGACGGGTGTCTCTTCATATCATTATCATCTCTCTATACTCACTTAGCTTACCGACACGGGGCAACTCCGTCATTTCATCTTCTTCTGAATCTCATGAGAGGAGCTCGGGGAACGCCTCTGTCCTGCCAGAAGAAGGGCTGTCTCTCAAACGTCGTGCGAACATCATCCCTCCATCCATCTTGACACAGAGGTCGAGGCCTGCCGCAAATCATTCGCCAAATCGCAACGCAAAACAGAATGGGGATTCCCAACGCAAAGGCGATACCCGCGCCTGACACCAAGCAAAGAATAAGGGGCGGAAGAAGCATGACTGCCCATATGAGAATCGAAACGTTGACGACGAAGGCTCGGGCAAGGGTGATGTACTCGACTAGGCTGTCGGGGCGGTGATCAAGGGATAAACGGACCCAAAGGAGATAAGCCGCGAGAACAGAGGCTGGAGGAAGTAAGTACTGCAGGTGAGGAATGTCGGGAAAGGCACTTGGGAGAATTGGGATGACTTTGAGGTAGGCCAGAACACCCACGACGATGAGGGAGAAGAAGAGCTCCCCGAGAGCCTCTTGGATGTCGCTCCACTGCATTGTTAGCCGAGGCTTTTTTTTTTTTTTTTGGCTTGGTCAAGTGTTATGTGTTAGTTGATTTGAATCGGAATTGAAAGAGAAGGGCCCGAGGAGACGCCTGAGTATATAGATGTCAACCTTCTCGGTGATGTGGTTGAGTCTCGGCTCTACAATCCTAAGTTCTCTTTTATGTCGAGTTGAGTCAATGGTATTGTTCGTAGCTAAAGCTACTTGTCCACACAAAGTAAATGATACTTATTCCGAAGAAGCCTATCATAATTCTTTATTGCATCTTTCGCAGCAACACTCAAACATGTGAGATAACACCACTTGAAGGGGAAGGGTGAGAAAGATGATCGATCAAAGAACACAGTGCTCAGGACAATAGTCTTGTGAGCCAAAGGCTTTGTTATCTCAAAGGTCAATTCAAGATCAAGATCCTTGTCGCCTATGGCCGTCAACAGGACGAGCCACTTACAAAGCTCAAAACTGATTATGCAGTCAATAGACGTATCAATTTTCACCAAAGAAGTACTCTAGACTTACGACTTTGTAATAACAGACAGATTCAAGGATTGCTATGCTAATTAGATCTTAACTCACATCGAACTTCATGGAAAGACTAGGCTTTTGGACCCCTTGGAGCTCATTGAGCCTCTTCTACCGCAATCTTACTCAATTCCTACGTTGTTGACGCCTCTGAGTGAGAGCATTCAATTCCTATGCCAGTCGCATGGGGATCACTTGCGATGTGAATCGATACAGCTATCAACATAACATGCGACCCTTACCCCTGCGCACTCGGGACCCTCACCGGTTCTACAATTGATGACGTTACATTCATCGAGAAGAGCGACGCTCCGATTGCGACGTCAATAACAAGACCCCGCTTACCGGGCATCATACCTCACTAAGAAAATGAGGGGGGTCTGGGTTAATGAGGGGGAAACTTTCCGTCATGACTCCCCGCGACGTATAACAACGGACTTAATCTTCCTCCAGACCGCACAGTCGGAGGAATTCTGACGAGGAGACAGACCTGATCTAGAACCACCCGGCCTCAGTCACATCGACCGATCAGACAGACTTGGCTCTGGCAACCCGTTCGCGCTATACTCACCGAGAAAACATGGCTGCAGAGGCATTCTCAGAGATTACCCCAATGCTCAGACGAGTTAGGTTAAGTATCGGTGCCCTCTGTTGCAAGATGCTGCTTTTGGCCTCATGCCTCCTTGTCATCGTCTGCCCCGCCAACGCTCAAGCTGCCCCCGAAGCCTATCTACGAACTCCAGTGCAGCGTCAAATGGACTGGCATCGGATGGAGTACTACGCGTTCGTCCATTTCGGGCCCAATACCTTCACCAACGAAGAATGGGGCAGGAGCCAGCAGCCACCGGACGTTTTCAACCCGACAGCGCTCGACACAGATCAGTGGGCCAAGTCGTTCGCCGACGCGGGCATGTCCGGCATGATCTTGACCGCGAAGCACCATGATGGCATGGCGCTGTGGAACACCTCCACCACCACGTATAAGATTGCCAACGGAGGTTGGGCCAAGAACCGCACGGCGGCCGGGCTAGACGCCGACGTGGTCCGCATGGCCGCCGCCTCAGCAAGGAAATACGATCTCAAGTTCGGCGTGTATTTGTCGCCGTGGGACATCCACCGCGATCCGGCCATGCCGAAGCCCTTGCTCAAAGGCACCATATACGACGAGCCGCAGATCTTTGGCGACAATAGTACAGGCGACTACAATGACTTTTACCGCCGTCAGTTGACGGAGCTGGTGACCATGACTCTGCCGAATGGGACTTCCATCTCACTCTTCGAGGTCTGGCTCGACGGCGCCAGCGGCTCCAGCACCGTTCAGACCTTTGACTGGACGGGCTTTCGGGACATCATCCGCACGCATCAATCGGCGGCCATTATGTGGGGGCACCAAGGTGTAGACGCCCGGTGGGTGGGCAACGAGGATGGTGTCACTGTCGCGACCAATTGGCACACCATCAGCCGGACGCAGGATCAAGAGCGTTTAGGCGAGACGGATCTGGAAACGGGCCTGCGTGACGGGCTATATTGGACACCTGCCGAGGCCGACGCTCGAGTCCGGACTGGCTGGTTCTGGCACGCCAACGAGCAGCCCAAGACGGGACAGCAGCTCATGGATATGTACCAGCAATCCGTCGGCCGAAGCGTGACTCTATTGCTTGACGTGCCCCCGGATACGACGGGGCGCATAACCAAGGAGGATAACGACGCTCTCATGGAGTTCAAGCGTCTCAGAGACGCCTTCCTGGACCGTAATCTGATTACCGCCGATGCGAAAGCTACCGCGAGCAGTGTCCGTGGCGGGAGCAACTCCACGTTCGGGCCCGAGAACGTGCTTAGTTGCTGGACCGATACATACTGGACGATGAACGACGAGGAGCGCACAGGCTGGGTCGAAATTGATCTGGGCAGCAGTGCTCGTGTCGACGCCTTCATTGTGCAGGAACATATCGCCCTGGGCCAGCGAGTTGGCGGATACGCCCTCGACTGCATGGTTGAAGGGGGTTTTCAGACCGTCGTGAACGGCACATCTCTGGGCTATAAGCGTATCGATAGACTCGCCGCCGCGATTGAGACCACGCGGGTCCGATTCCGGGTTACGCAGGCAAATGCGGTGCCTCTGATCCAGTGCATCCAGGTGCTCGGCACCAGGTCTTCGACCTGAGCTTAAGACATGTGCAAGCATGGAGCTTTTCAATGGAACTTTTGCATGAACAGATTTCTTGTACCTTATTGGCTTTAAATGTACCAAAGACTATTCTCAGATTGAAGTCAGCTTGTGCTTCTGGTCACATGTCGCAGTCCCCCTCGTGAATGGCTAATTTTTGACATCGTCGGCACCAGTCTTCCCTCAGACCTTTGACCAACTAAAGAACCGATGCACTTGGACCCGGTCAGACCCAACAAAAGTCTCAATTCTCTATAGAATCTATAATTCAATATAGCACCCGATCTTTAGCATACCCCCAAGGGAACCCTCGTCCAATAACCGCTTGATTAGTAAACTATCGCTACAATCAACACACGGCCCGTCCCTCTATCTTGTTGAGAAACGTCCTATAGGGCCATATTTACAGTTACTAAAGAGCTTATTCTATTATAATAAGAGTAGCTATAATATAGTTACTTATAGCTATAGTTAGAGGAATAACCCCTAGGAAAGGGTTATTCTAGAGCTAACTTTAGTTATATACTATACTAGGAATAGGTAATACTAAAGGTATTATAATATACCCCCTTAGATCTAGTAGTAGCTAGAAAAACGCCTAACTATATAATATCCCTTAAAATACCTAAATATAAAGTAATATATCTATAAATAACTTATTAATAAGCTTATTTATAAAAGAGATAATAAAATAAAGTTATTTATATTAGATATAAGCGATGTATTAATAGTTATAGTTTTCTACTTTTATAACTATTATTATTATTATTATTATTATTATTATTATTATTATTATTATTATTATTATAATACTCTTTATTTCTTAACTCTTACTAATAGTAATAGAAACTACTATCTCCTATTAGCTTAAGTAAGGTAGCTATTATTAGATTAACCTTAACTAAAATAACCTAGCTACTCTCTTACCTTTTTAACTCTTCTCTATATATAATATAATAACTATATATATATCTAACTTTAGCCCTAATAATAACCTTATTACGCGCGCGCGCATATACTTATATTATATAATAATCTTAAAGCTATTATAATATATTTATAAATACCTCCTAAAAAGAAGACTAGCCAGGCTATAGCTCTTAAGAAGGCGCGCGCTACTAAAGATAAGAATAAAGCTAGGGGTAGAGGGGTATACCCTCCTCTATTAGAGAGTAATAATAAGGTTATATATATATTATTCCTTCTTATTATTAATATATAATATAATAATATATTATATAGTAAGTAAGAGGAAGGAGTAGAAGTAACTTATAGAGAGTAGCTTCAAAAATAAAGGTTTATAACTTAAGAAACCCCGGGGTTACTATCCTAAGTAGTTTAAGAAGATAGCCCCTAGTAAGTTATAATCCCTTTATTATTATAACTATATATTAGAATATTACTAACCTGATTATTATTATAATTCTTAAGGAGATAAATAGAGAGGAGGGTATTAATAAGGGTAATTTAAAGCCCCCTCCTAGCTCTCCTCCTACTAGTAGAGGTATAAAAGTAGAGTAAATACCCCTATTTAATAAGCGCTACTTTTAGTATATTATAAGTAAGCTCTTAGGCTTATTAAATAGAAAGTACTTACTTAGTATAGTAAGTAAGTATAATTATTATTATAAGGGGAAAATACCTTATGAATAGATAAATACCCCTATTATTATTATAGCTTATTAATATACTAAAGCTAAGATTTTAAAAAACCTAGTAGTTAGAAAGGTAAGGTTTTATATATACTCTATTTCTATACCTATCTTCTAATATAACTTATAGACCCTTACTTATTAGAGAGCTATGCTTTATAAGGCTATTACTACTTAAAAAGAGGAGATTATAATAATAAAAAGGGGTAGTAATAGTAAGGGTTTAGGTAGGACTTTTAAGGTAATAGGTAGTTTTAATATATATAGCGTTATTACTCTATCTCCTGCCTTAGTTCTATTTAGAACCCTAGTAATTAGTATAAGTATACTTATACCTTATTTACTTACTAGTAATATAGCTATTATAATATATTATATAATTAATAGTCTTATTAATATATATTTACTAGAGGTATTACTACTTTTATGTTAAATCCTAATAGATTAATATAAGTAAATCCTCTAAAGTTCGGTAGTAGAAAATTAGTATTCTAAGGTAGTCCTTTAGAGTAAATTATATTCTTTTTACTCCTATTAGAGCAACTTTAAGCTCCCTAGCTAATAAGCTATAAGTTAATTAAAAATTAGGCGTTACTAGCCCTCTTATACTTATTTAGAGCGTCTCCTATTTATTATAATTATTCTCTATATATCTTTTAAATTAAGGAGCGAATGAAATTATTTAAACTTCTTATAGTTAAACGCCTTTATAAGACTATTAGCTAGTATATTATCTATTAGTATATATATTATACTAAATAATCCTCTAGTATAGTTTTATTATAGCTATATATTCCAAATATTAATATATTATAGCTTAATTAAGATCTATTTCTTTTTATTTATTATAAGATAAATTATCTATTAGTTATTATAGTAAATCCTCTAGATATTACTAAGTTTAAGAGTAATATTTCTAAATAGCTTCTAAAGAGTAATTATCTCCTTGGCTAAATATTTAAGGCTTAGAAGCTCTACTTCTATTATAAATATTATAACAATAGCCTATTAAGTAGCTTTCTATTAAATTAGTCCTTTAAAGAGTAAGATTATATACCCTTAAGATAACTTCTATATCTCCTTATTATCTATAAATAAAGCGTTACTTATAATCAATAATACCTACCTACCCACTAAGTTACTAAAGCGTATTGTAAGGTAATAAGTATAATATAAGTATTATATAACCTAGTTAGTAATAGTATAATAATAAGGAGCAGGGTTTATTAAGAATTACAAGAGTAGGGAATATATAAAAGCGATATTAGGTTAAATTGTAATAGTAATATAGAGTATAGAGCTAATCGTCTCTTAGAAACTCTTTACTTTTAATAATATTATTACTATTTTACTCTTTAAAAGTAATAAGTTTAAAAGGGGGGTTATTAGCGCTCTTAAGTTAAATAAATTAAACTTCTTTATAACTTATTTAATATAATAATTATAAGAAAGGTATATCTTTTATATAGCTTAGTTATAAATAACTCTAATTTTAAGATAATACTTAACTAAGCCCTATTCTTTTAACTTATATACCCCTTTTAAGCTAGTAATTACCCTTTATACTACTTCTTTATAATCCCTATAAAATAGGATAAGGAAGTTATTTATATAAAGAATAATAAGATCCTTCTTATTAGTTAACTAGAAGAGGTATAGGTCTTTACTTATACGTATAAGGCCTAGGCGCTAAAGAGTCAAAGAGAACTCCTTATATTAGAGTAATAATATATCCCTTAGCTTATAGAACGTATAGTATAGTTTAATATACTTTCTAAGCTATTTAAAGCTATCTAGTAATTTATAAATACTAGGGTCTTTATTTAGGTCCTAGGAGGCGTTTAGGAATATATTAATAATATTAAATTATTTAACTTCGAGGTTAATTATATAGTAATTACTATTATTACCCTCAAGGTATAAGTAATAAGGGTTACTATATAAATCTATTTAAGGGGTAACTTCACTTACTAATTACTCTAAATATAAATCCTTATTTTATATTAATTAAGAATATTATCCTTATTAAATTTATAGGTAATACCTACTTTAAAGAGACTAGTCTCTTTATTATTATCTCTTAATTAATAATATACTATATATTTATTTATTACAATTTATTTATCTTAACCTCAGCTATCTTTTTAAAGCGAGTTTAGAGCGCTTATAGGAGGTTTAAAAGTTCTTTCTATAAGCGAGGTAGCTTAGTAAGGTTATTAGTAATAGGATATTAATAGATTATTATAATTATATAAGTAGACTTCGTGGTATAAATAGTAGTATAAATATAGCTATAGAGTATATAATACTCTATACTAGCTTCTAAGAAGGCTTTCTATTAATTAGGTATAAAAGTCTTAAAAAAGCAAGATACCTACTCCCGCTCTATATAGCGCTATAATAAAAACTAGTAACTAGAGTAGGGTTTACTCTCTATTATTCTTAGTTATAGGTTACTAAGTAGTAAATTATATAGTTATTAGCTTTAATAAGTTTAGCTATAATCCTCCTAGTTATATACCTAGTTAGACCTCTATTTAGTATTAGCTCTCTCTTTATTATCCTAGTATAGCTATACTAATAGATTCAAGGGCTTCCTATCTAAAGGTTTATTTTTATTATACTTACTTACTTTAGAAATATTTTATAAAGCGGGGAGTAGTTTAATTATAATATAGTTCTTAATTTATTCTCTTTTAGAATTAACTTCCTTAATAACTTTATTTATATAGTTTATTTCTAATATATATATTATATTTACTACTCTATTTATTATAGCTAGGCTTTTTTCTAGCTCTAGTATAGGATTAAGAGATAATAGCTACCCCCCCTTTTAGCTTACTTATCCCTTTAGAAGTTTTAAGATTCTTTTATTTAGAGACTTTATTATAAGAATAAGGGTTAATATAAGTAACTATTTATTTATAAGTATTAATATAGCTTTATTCTTACTTATAATACCTAGGATTTAAAATTTGAAATTAATTTATAATATAAATTCTTTAATCTCTTTTACTATTTTATAAATAATATTTTCTAAAATAGCTTCTTTTACTTTATTCTTTATATAGAAAGTCTATTTGTTAAATATAATACTCTATATAATAATAACTATTTATAACGCGGGGATCTAGACCCTATATAGGATTTAAATATTTAGAATATATCCTACTAAGTATCTAATATATCCCTATAGTACTACCTTAAATTCTCTTTTATTAATTCCTCTCTCTTATCTCTCTTAAGGGGGTATATATAATAGCTATAGGTACATATATATCCCTAGTAAGAGCAAAGGTTATAAATTAGAGCTACTTTATTATTAGGTTACTACTAGTAAAGGTATTAATAGAACTACTCCTCTTTAATTTATAATAATAAATACTAGTTATAGTATCTAAGTAGGCTTATATTATAAAGGATTATTATAATTAGTATTATCTTAGCTTATAATTCTATAGGTAAGCTAGCTATAGCAAGTATTTTAATTATTTAAGTAATAACTTCCTAACTAGCCTATTCCCCTCTACTATCTAATTCCTTTATATATAGAGGGGTTATTTTAACCCCTATTCCTTCTATATAGGTTTAATCCTTATACCCTATATAGCCTATAAGTAAAATTACTAATCTCTTAATATCTTATCTAATCTTATAAATAGAAAGTCCTTTTTATTAAAATACCTATTACTTAAAGGTATATAAAGTAAGTATTAAGTTCGGAATTACGCCGCAGCCCCTTCGCAAAAAGACTATAATAAATTCATCTAGTTCGCAAGCATAATTCGGGAAATACTATGCGGGTATTTTGACCTATACCCTCTACTAGTCAAGGAAAATAATATAAGAACCCTATACGTTCCTACTACTCGCAAGTAAACCCTCTAAATATTACTATTTATAAAGTTAGACGCGCGCTATACTAAGGCTAATTATATTAGAGCTAAACAGACTACTAAGGCTCTTATAGCCTAGAAATGCCCTTGCTAAACCTTCTAGTAAGGTGCTACGAAAGCTACTATATAAGATAACTCCTTAACTTAAAAGGTCGACCTTTTAGTAAGGTGCTAAAGGTGCTATAAATACTACTATATAAGAGGTAACTCCTTAACTAAAGAGGTCTTTCCTAAGAGGTTCTTATAGCTAGAAATATAAGAAGCTCTACTATAAGTAGGGCCTTATACCTCTCCCTCTTCCTTATCCTTATCCCTTAACTATATTAGTACTAAACCTTATATATAAAAACGCTAAGCTTATACGAGGTATACCTTTTAATACTAATAATACGTAAGAGCTTATTAGAGAGTTTAGTATTAATATAATTAATAAAACCCGCTCCTTTTTTAACTACTTTATTATATATAGAGAGTATATTATTAATATAGCCCTTAAGAGGGCTCTTATTAATACCCCTAGAGGGGATACTTATTATTATATTATAGCTAAGTAAGTAGACTTATTAATAGAAGCTTAGCGGGTTGTTATATACCCTATAGAGTAGCCCTTCTTCGAGCAGGTCCTCTATATTATTAAGGTAGAGGTAGCCTAGGCCCCTTAGGGCTTGAATATTAGTGAGTATAGCTTACGCTAAATAGAGAGAGCGTTGCTAATAATAGCATAGCTACTGCGAAAGCGTTAGCTAACCCGATTAAATAAGAGGACTATAAAGATAGTAACAACTAGCGGATAAAGTAGTAATAGAGGCGGTATTTAATAGCAGCGCGGGTAGTATATAAGAGGAAAAGTCGATAGTTTTATAGTTTAAATAATTAAAAACCACGTTATTATTAATATAAAGTTAAAGATCGTGAGGCTATCTAGTAGGGTATATTAAAGTGTAGCTATAATTAGGAAAGAATCACGTGACCGAAGGCTATATATTATTAGGAGGCGCGGAGTTAGAAGGTCTGTTGCACTTGAGCAGGTAAAATCACTATGCAGTAGCCAGAGGCCATAAAGTAAGTATAATACTACTATAAGTCTTATTAATATATAAAAAAAGCAAAGAGCTAACTAGTATATTTATCCTTAATAATAAGGAGCTACTAGTTCTAATTAAAGCCTTTAGGGTAATTAAATAGATCCTACATAATTCTATAATAAGGATATATTACTTTATCTTTTGATATTTATCTTAAAACTACTTATTTAATATATATAACTACGTAGTATTAATACTATAAGCATATTAAGCCCTTAATTCTTACCCCCTAAGTAATATATACTAGCTACTTAAGAGCTTTAGGACTAAGGTAGCTACTTTAGAGGTATTAAAATATTATATTATTACTCCTATCTAGTAATATTATAAAAGAGGAATACTTATATATTATAAGTATATAGTTTATATTATTAATAATAATATGAATACTTTTATGGGATTTACTTAAGAGTAGAATATAAAGAATAAGGCTTATATTTAAGGAAAGCGAGGTTTATCTTCCTAATAAGTTTCTTAATTATAACGCTATTCTTATAGGTTCTAAAGCGAAGTATATAATTATATTTTAAATACTAGATACCTATTTTCTAAAGTAGCGCTTTAGAGATAATATTAATATAAAGGTTCTCTATATATCCTGTATTATAGAGTCTAAGGTTCTCTATATTTATACCTTTTAAGCTATTAAGAGTATTCTTAATTATATATATACCTTTTATAATAATTAGATATAAAGCTATTCTAGAGTTAACTTATTCTCTATTATAATACCTAATTAAGGAGGGGATAAGGAGAGACTTATTATTTACTAGATATATTCCTCTATAATTATCTAAGACTATAGATTTATATAATATATAAAGTCCTAAGTAAGGAGTTATAATGATACTTAGGTACTCTTTATCTAAGTTAATTATATGATCTCTAACTTTATTTAAGAGAGCTATATAGAAAGTAATTATTATTATATTAATAGGGTAGCTTAGGGCTCTATTAGATTTCTTAGATAAATCCTTATTACTCTTTTTATTATTTTAATAGTTCTTATTCGTTTAAGGTATAATATATAGCTAGACCTTATAAGTAAGTTTAATATAAAGATTAGTAAAGTATAAGTTATTATTTAACTAGCTATAGATCTAAGCTACTTATATATTTATAATTATTATATAGGGGCTCTTTTAATAATATCTAATTAAAGTAGCTTCTAAGTAGTTATAATTAATACTTAGCTATTAATAGTTTAACTTATATAAGTACTATTTATTATTCGATAAGTTACTAGTTATAGGAATATTTAATAAGTTAGCTTTATTTATATAGCTAGCTAGTATTATAAAAACCCGAGCGCTTTATCCTTATAATCTTAAGTAGAGTATATCCTTATATAAGAGGTCCTTAAATATATTAATATTTTAGCTTATATTAGAGACTAGTATCTATACTTGCTCTTATTTAAAGATATTTATAATCTCTATATTAGCTTAAGTAAGTATAAAGTAATAACTTATTACTTAAAGAAAGGTTTTTAAAGTAAGGGTATTACTTACCTTAGGAAGCTTAAGCTAAATAATATAAAAGTAGATACCCCTAAAGTCTTTAATCTAGGTATTAGAATTAATACTCCTATTTACCTTTTTTAAGACTTAGGTATACTTTTCTTAAATAGTAATAAGAGTATTTACCTTACTTAGAGTATAATAATATTTAAGATTAATAATAAGGCTATAAAGGGTTATATCCCCTTTAGTAAGAAGTTTTATATATATAAGTATAATAATATTATAAGTAATAATCTCTATAATTAGATAGTTAATTTATTTAAACTCTTAATCCTTATAAGTTTACTTAGACTCTTATATAGTAAGTAAATAAAAGTATTCTAAGTATTATTCCTATATACTTATAATATTCTTATTAATTATAACTAGGGTAGCTAGAAGCTAAAGGGGTTATAATTTATTTATTATCTATATCCTAGTAATAAACTTAAAAGTAGTCCTAGAAGTAGTATTAAAAATAGCCTCTTTTAAAGCCTCTTAATTAAATAGAGTAATACATTAAAATTAAGTATTCTTCTCTTATAAATACTAAGTATTAATATTTTAATTTTACTTAGTAATATATATATTAAGAGTTAAAGCTTTTAATAAGGTCTTACTTAGGTATAAAAATCCGTTAAGGTTATCTAAGTTAATATATTTCTAAACTCTAATAGCTTAAGCTTTAGCTTAGATTATAATATAATAAGTAATAAAATCCTTATATATAGTTAGATAGTATAATATTATTATTATAATAATAAAAAATATTATAATTAAAGTTATTTAGAAATAGAGGGTTTAGAATAATAGAGAATAATATATATTAAGGAGGAAAGAAGGAATAAGAGAGAGGAAGTTTTAATAAATACTTTTAATAATAAAGGCTTATTTTAAAATAATAAGTTAGGGGTTTAATTAGAGCTAGGCTTATAACTATTAAGAAATATCCTATAAAGCTATATTTATAGTTACTAAAGAGCTTATTTTATTATAATAAGAGTAGTTATAATATAGTTACTTATAACTATAGTTAGAGGAATAACCCCTAGGAAAAGGTCGTTCTAGAGCTGACTTTAGTTATATGCTGCGCTAGGAACGGGTGATGCTAAAGGCATTACGATATATCTAAACTCGTTCTTTAGATAGAATGTGGGTATCTATGTTCCAATGACCTTTTGAACTATTTATGATTGTCGTTAGTTACAAATACAATGAAATCTCAGCAGGTGAATTAAACTTATAGCAGAAGATTTTCTTGTCGGTCGTTGTCCTCGGGAGCTATATCGGAAACTTGGCGCCGCTATGCTTCGGACTCGTGAACTGGATGAAGTCTCACCTCCAGCCCATGCTGTATGTCGTGATGCGTATATAAGCCGCAATTGCACTATCGCAATTATGGTTCCACTTTTGCGGCTTATCCTATTCGCTATAGTTATAAGCCTAGCTCTATACTACCCTAACTATGTACTAGAATGGTTTGAGTACGTCTTTTAGGCTTATATAACGGCTACCCTCGCCCTAGGCCCGAGGCCTAGGGTTCGAATCCTATAGGAGGCGGCTTAACTATCTAGACTTTAGCGAGATATACCTAATTAGAAGGTTGAAAGTGTTACAGTTCCACGCCCTATTAGGGCAGTTCGAAAGTGAGGGGGTATGTCGTGATGCGTATATAAGCCGCAATTGCACTATCGCAATTGTGGTTCCACTTTTGCGGCTCATCCTATTCGCCACACTGTATCCGTTGCCGCCGTCGATATTACTGATACCGCTTTAGCTGTTGTCCCAGTTCTAGCAGCTCAGCTTTGCCGAGCACTGCAAGACGCTATCTTCGGTAACGAGGGCTTGGACCTCGTACCCTCAAATGATTCAGAGTAGGCGTGGACGTACGCATCGACACGGAATCTTTTCTTTCTTGGCGCAAATGTCGCAGAACAAGATGTAGTCGCAACCCCCGGTGGCGCTGCCGCATTCGTTCCACGCGAAGAGGGCGTGGGTGTCGGCCGGGTTGGCGCTCCGTAACCCCCCTGGCTGGACAGATGCCTTTGCGCCCTCGTCGGCCCCGACAGCTTCGGCAGCCGCGGGCGTGGGCGCCGGAGGAGGCGAACGGATAATCGCAAACTTTGAGGGGGCTGTCGCGGTAGGTGTGCGGTCACAACAGGAAGCCCGCCGCCGATCTCTGGAGTATTGCGAGCTCTGACCTTCGCGCACCGAGTCACTACCTTTGTTTCGAGACAGAGGGGATACTCAGAGTCTGTACATTCTGGATGTCCAGAAAGAGCGTAGGTTTGGAACACACGGCGGAGTGGGAATGCAGAGCGCTTGTGTCAGGCAGGCATTGTGAGCGGCACCGCCGTTACATCTGGTTGTCGTGCTGTACGATGCGCGTCCCGCACCACTGTAAGGAGGGCCTTTCTCCCCCGTCATTCTCAACGTAGGTAAGCCGGGTAGATGCGTAGGGGCCGGCGTGCTGTAGCTGGCATAAGAAACTGTTGTCTGACAGACGCCTCCTCGGGGCCCACCGTTGCAGTGAGTTGCAGTAGTGAAAGAAATGCAAGTCTGACCAGAAGATGGCGATTCTCCGGTGAGGGTAGGAAATCCCCCGTTACCTCGGCCAGAGTCGCCGGTAGGGGAGCCCGATTTCCCGCCGGAGCCGGGTGGTACAAAGTCCGACGGCGTGCCGGAAGGGTTTGGAGAGCATCAGTAACCGGAGCACAGCGCTCCGCAGGTCTCGGTACACAGATGACTGGGACTGGAGTTGCCTGGTCGATATTCAACGAGCGGGCCCCGAGTTGAGGATCCGGGTCCGCTGGGCAGCTCACACGAGTTACGGCCGGCCTGTCTACCGAAGATATCCCGTTTGCCAATGGACCTGTCCGACAAGCTACCCCATTCGAACGAGAGTTGGCGAGATATATTGACGATCGTGCTCTTGACGCCTGCAGGTGAAGCTAGCAAGTTGCTGCTGAGACCAGGTCGTAATTAAGCCGTGAGACCAGCAACCAGCAACCAACGGCGTAGCTAATCGATCAGAATACGTCAAATACAGAAAATCGGAAGAAATGTTGAGTATGATTGCCTGAAGAAGGACCTACCAAATGACGTTCCCCTGGCTACTCCCTGCTTGAACTCCGGCCTGTCGATGAGGAAATTCGGCATCGGGACTGCCAAGTCCTTGCCAGGCGCCCAAACATGAATGTTGGAACCGAAGTTGCTGAAAGATGCTTCCACACCCTGTGTATCCGTGGCTCCGACCACGAGCATTCCATTCAACGACGAACGAGCCCGCTGAGGGTAACTGGTCACCTCTTTCTTGAGGTTTCCAGCGGCTGCAACGAAGGGAACGCCCAGCTCCGTTTCCATAAGCTTCATCAGCCAGGCTGTGCTTCAGTTACAGTGTTGATCTTGCCATACAGGTGGGTTTGGGAAAAATGAGACTTACTCATGACCCGCCAACAGACTCTCAGTCCCTCTCTTGCCTCTTGCGCAAAAGGCAAGTTGACAATAGCCGTGTTCTTCTCCTTGCCATAAAGGTCGTTTGCAATGTGGATCGAGGCACCGAGCACCGATTCACTGGTGTATATTACTGGCGCCAGGATGATCTTGGCATCCTTCACGATGCCACGCGTCTTGCCTATGGCGTAGCTAGCGACCAATGTCCCGTGCTCTCGCAGCAGATTCGAAAGATTGAAAGTTCTGCCATACGCTGTCGGTGGTAGAGTTTTCTCGATAGCACCTGCGCACTCCTGAATAATTGTAAGTAGACTATCCGTGAATGGATTTGGTCAACAATAAACAGAGACTGCTTAGCACATGGGCTTCCATCCAGTCGCCTCCCACGATGAATATAGTCTGGCCTAGGCCGCGCTGGTTACTGCCGAATCCCTGTAGTACTTGTTTTGGTCTGGGTCGTGACCGTAAGACGGAATCGCGTTGTCCCACCATGCGGCTTCTGGGAAGCAGACCTGGGATAATTGCCAATGCTCATCCCCCCCGACGCTACCAGCTTCCCTCTTGAGCAAACGATTTGCCTGTTAGTCCGTTGCGTTGGAAGATTGTTGCAGTTCCTCATCGTCCTCAGAGCTCGCGGGCGCAGCGTTTAGTACAGTGATTGGTGCCACCACTGGGTCCCTTTTTACATCATAGACCGTGTGCATCTGTCAAACAAAATTGTGAGCCCTTCATCACGACTTCATTCATGGGGGATAGTGGAGGGGAGAAAACCGACCTCTCCAACGGAGCTCGAATCAAACCACTTCCTGGCTTCTTCACCGAATTCCCGGACGCAGCAGAAAGCCGTGAATATTTTGGGACCAATATACCCGCTCGAACTTCTTCATAGAGATCTTGCCTTTGGAGGGCAGAGTTGCGCTTCTTCAGGTACTGTAGGATGATGCCTCTCTGCGCAGTGCCGGCTGGGAACTTTGGGATAGCATCACTTCAGGGGTTCCTTTGGTAGTAAAGCCAGGGGCAAGCTTGATGTTCTGAATCGGCGGGGGGCCACTAAGAAACCCCAAACACGTGTCATTGTGAATTCTACCCACGGGCATCTCAGTCTGGGTCGCAGAAGGAGTTGTCTTACGGTCCCAAAATGCCCTCCGGCATGTCCCACTCCCAACCGGCAATGTCGACATCGAAAACAGTCCATTTGACGCAGATCTGTTGGAGGAAGTCCGGATATTTCGAGTCCAATCAAGGGGAAATTAGACCAGCCTACTCAGAAAAACCGAAACTTGCAAGTAGATTTGGACGTGGGTCCTTCTCCATCGTCGTCTTCTCCTTCTTCTGGGACTTCAGTTTTGAGAGGGAAAATCTTGAATTCTGGCCACGTGGGTGTAGGATCGACGAGAACTCCCTTGTACTTAGTTTTGCTCATGGCTTCGTAACTGATGTCGGTGATTGGTGTTCCAGCAGGCGGCACGTCGGTGGGTGTGGGAATGTTGCTGCCGTCGCCACCTAATCCGCCGCCGCCTGTCGCCAGGGTTTGTCGAGTTCCATTGTTCGTCTGGACGCATTGTAATAGCAGGCCAAGGAGGAAGCGTCAGAATGCGGACTTGGGTGGCGCCTCCATCGAGAGTGAAGGTAGGGATTCCATCAAGCTTTGTTAAAACACGTATTAATATTCGTGCTTGGTCACATCAAGTGGGAGGCTGCGGGACTAGATAGACATTGCTACCTCATGTTTTGGATTTAATTGATCTTTGGTTCCATCTTCATAGCATTATCCAATTCCCCTAGTACTTCTAAAACTCATCCAAACTGGATAGGACTAGTCAAATGTTGTTCAATGTTTGAGGAATGGGAGAAAATGCCTACATTTGTCTTTCGTCACGACTGCGAGGGGCGATGAGCCTTTGCACTGGGTCTACGATTATGTAGTCTTTGACGACAGCTGTCCCGTTGCGAAGGGCAGCAGCTTGCTCATCTGTGCAGGTGCTCGGATCGAGAATGTAGCAAAAGTCCTCATACTGTGCCGGGATGCTGGTTTTGATGTCAAAGGTATCCGAAGGCCCTTCAGTGCTGTACGTCAAGTTCGTCGCTGTGTCAATCTTGCCAGTTGCGACGTCGAGATTGAACAAGGCCCGGTTGAAGATGTGGTAAGCAGTCTCTGGCTGGTACGACGGCACAGCGTGTCCGGCCTCGTAGACCCTGATGAAGGACAGGTTTCCATATTGGCGAACCTGACCGCCTTCGTAACTGTTGTTAGTCTGAAAAGGCTGGTAACCCGCTGCAGCGAAGTTCTCCTGGCTCTCCCAGGGAATGGCGAGGGACACCTGCTCGCCTCCGATCCAGTTGCAAGCAAAATCTCGATCGCCGTACATCAGAGACACCTTGATGCCGCTGTGGAGGAGGTAGGCAATATCCTCGATCCACCCTGGTCGGGGGTAGTCTCCTATGCCGCGAAATGCTGACGCGGAGGCGCCGGAGCTGCCAGTCCAGTTGAGGGGGACTCCGAGAGCAGCTTGGACGTGAGGCTGGTTGAGATACCCTGGCGTAAAGGGCGGCGGGAACAGTGTCGGGTCGATTTGCGTCACGTCGTAGTAGTCCCGTCCAGAAAGATCGATGTAGGGATCCCGCACATTGTTTGTGCAAAAGGTCTCGGCATCCTCACAAATTTCGTTGACAGTTGCGTTGGTTCCGATGTTGTCGGGATCGTACAAGGACGAAACCTCCCGACAGGCATCGATTCGATCACGGCAGCCACCGTCTCGGTGGTATGCGTCTACCATGCCCTCGTAAACGGTCTCATTGACGGTCTCAATGCCGTACGTATTGTTGAACGCCATTTGTGGGTAAGACGGCCACTGCACCTGGCGATCAATGCAACCGTTGACGATCAACAGAGTGTCCAGGTGGAGTATGTACTTCTCGCCGTCTGTGCCGTCCCAGGTGCCGTTTTGTATCTTTTCGCTCTGCTCCTGGAAGTAGGCTGCGAAAGCGGGGCCATACCGACCACCGTACGATTGTGTTGCGATGCTGATACGGTCATCGTTGGGATGATATCCCGGGAACTCCTGGAACCACACTTGAGAAAAGTGCCAGAGAGCAATCGCGGCGTTACGGCTTCCCCAGCTTGTAGTGTTGCGGTTGTTACTGGCGTATGTACCCGTTTGGAATGTGACGTTCTGCTCTGGGATTGGAAATGAGTCGTTCAGGGTCTGTACGCCTCCGAGCAGGTCTCTCGTAACGTTTCGCAACGAGTCGTACGAGAAGCCAACCTGGACAGGTTGGTCGATGTACAACATGTTCACTACAAAAGGTCAACCGCCGTTCTCATACCAGGGCGAAGGATCTCACCGTGGTTGTTCCACGACCACTCGCTCGGGCGCGTTGAGTTGGAGTCCTCGTTGATGTAGCATGGGCCGTTCTCGTTGAAAAGCCCCGGCATCGAGGAGCTCCCGGGGCCCCCGTTCATCCATATCGAAAGAGGCGCGTTCTCAGGGTCATTTTTGGCCTCGAAGAACCAAAAGAATGTGTTGATCTCGTAATCTTGTTCTTGGCCGACACCCTCGAGAGTTCCCGGGGGAAGGTGGATGTAGCCAGCGTACGACTTGACCCCCTCGGTCGTTTCGCAAAGACCAGGCTTTGTTTGTTTGTCAGTCAGTAATCCGGTTACCGAGGCAAGACTTCGCACCTCTTTGAAACTGATCGTGATGTTCTCGTCGAACTTGGATCTCAGCAGAGTCACTCCTTCAGGGACTGGGGGAAATTGAGCCTGTGAATATTGGACAAAGGCCGTCGCGACAGCAATGGCTGGCAAAACCGACCGCATATTGCCGCACCAACACTGTCGATTCGGGAATGCCTCTTGAAGTCACAACAAAATACACATGATTCTGCGAAGGGCTCGGGGTTTGATCCAGTCAAATAGGATATGTCAACAAGACTTCCCCGCTCTGAAATTGTACTGACCTTCCTCCTTTGGAATTCAGTACGCGATGATTCACTATCATTTTGCGCTTATGTAGATAGGTTGCACCGCCAAGATCGTCGTATCAAGCTCGTCCGTAGACTGGTATAGCCTCTTGGCGAGATATACAGGGGATGGGTGCGGGGTCGATGGGAAAGCGGGAGATAGCCAAGGCTCAAATGCGGAGTAGAGTCATTGGCAAATCGCCAGTGAATAGATTCAGTGCTTGTTAGAGCTATCTCGCCCGCTTTGAGTGCACTGTCGAACACCTCTTGATCAGACTGCCAGTGATTTGCCCATGACTACGTCGGATGGTGGGTTGGAAATGAGATGTCTGCACGGCGACTGTCAACTGTCGACGTAGCTTTCCATAGCCAGTTGAAGACTTTGATTGCGAATAATGAAAATTGATCAATGTCAACCTCTTTATAGCCAGCTCAACTTAGATTAAGGAGACATGTATGGGCAATAGAGGTAGGTCAGCTTGATGTTGAAACTTGAGGTACCCTGTGTGTGGTTTACTAGTTGATTGTGCGAGACGGAATTAGTTCTTGGCCCGCTTGTCCATTGTTTGGTTGCTCTTCCTTGATTATACCTACCCAGGGATTCTAAACGTTAGCGCCGTCCCATACTAATAGTTCTAGGTATAATATTCAGAGGTCTTCTCATATAGCTTATAAGAGGGGAAGTTACCTAGGGAAGGATTCTAGATCTTAAGTTAGGAAACCCTATACTAAGAATATATTATCCTCGCTTATTCTTCTATAAGGAATATATACCCTATATACTTAGCCTAATAATACTTAATCCCGAGAGCTATAGACTAGAAGTTATATACTAACGTTTAGAATCCCTGGGTAGGTATACTCCGGCGACACGTCGTCTGCCGGGGCGGAACTTACCGGGGGAACACGCCGTAGCGGCCGAATAATCTCGGCGTGAGCACCGGTTTTGAAGACTGAAATCAATCGGACCTCTCACACAAGAGTGTTGGTTGCCAAAGGACCGAGAGGATCATCCTCATGTCGCCGGTACCGGGGGCCGCATACTTACAACGTTTGCATGAGTTTGGGCCTAGATGGCGCCATTCTTTCCAATGGCGACATTCTGGAAAGAATGGCGCCGTCGAAACGTTTTTCGGGGTTCCCCGCAGAATCACAACATGCACAAGATGACGCCTTCCCGCCTCAGCTCGTCATTCGATGAACCCCATCGCCCAAAATTTGGGTTCAGATCATGACATGGTAGTTCTGCACCGAAAGAATATAAGAACTGCTTGTTCTGCCACGACGTCAGCAAGACGGGCTCCTCATAACCTTCGCTGCACATCTATATAGATCACACTTGGCAGCTTGCTAGCCACTATGGCCGCTGCCGCAATTCAATCCCCTTCTCGGCCCGGACCTCCAGGTCAGCCGGATATCGCTTACAACCCCAATCAAGACACCTACCTTTCCCGGCTCAATCGCCGTCAGAAAGAAGAAAGACTGGACAAGACATTGCCGAACGGATTCCCACAGAAACTAGAATCTCAGCTTGTTTGGGATGGAAACACTTTGGCCGAGAGTTACGACTGGAACTACGTTCTTACGGATGCTGACAAGAAGGAGATCGACGGTGCCCTGCAGCACTTCAAATGTAGGCAATCGGGACCTTGATTTCGCGGCTTGCCACAATACTGACCGTGAACAGCGTTGAAGAGGCCTCTCGGGTACATTGGCCAAGAAACCTTTCCTTTGCCTAACCTCCACAGGACTCTTCGCAAAATCTCGGATGAGATTCACAACGGCCACGGCTTCAAGGTGGTGCTCGGGGTGCCCGTCACTGAGTACAGCCGCGAGGACAACGTTGTAATTTACGCTGGCATCTCGGCGCACGTTGCGCCCGTTCGCGGCCGGCAGGACAACCGCTTTAACGGGGAGCCTGCTGATGTAGTCCTTGCTCACATCAAAGATCTCACCAAGGTTGTCGATGCCCAGAGAATCGGCGCACCAGCGTACACCACAGAGAAGCAGGTCTTCCACACTGATTCTGGTGATGTGATTGCGCTCTTCGCTCTGGGAGAGGCTGCCGGGGGTGGCCAGAGCTACCTGTCCAGTAGCTGGTTTGTCTACAATGAGATCGCCAGGACCAGGCCTGACATGATCCGGACGCTGGCGGAACCATGGCACGCCGATGAGTGCGTTGGTCCTGCTTTCTGTGAGTTCTACGCAGCTGACTGGAGGCTTAGGTTCGGAAAGGATGGAAGGAAGTACACCACTCGACCGCTTTTGCACTTCTATCACGAGCCAGGATAATGTTGCAGGGAAAAGGGCTTAGCGGGCTAAGTTAGGGAAGTCCATAGGAGTTAGGGCTATAGGGAGGCACTAGGTAGCCCCCTAGATAAGTCCTCTAGCCCTTATCTAATAATTAGAGGGCTAGAGAAGAATATTTAACCTTAGATATACTTAACTATACTAACTCTATTACTCTATATTATACTAGTTTCTAATATATTCTTCTCTTATATTTATATTAATAGGGGTATAAACTATTAGAGTAGTATAATATATAATAATATAATACCTACTTATAGGTCTACTAGGGAGATAAATATAGTATTACTATTAGGATCCCCTACTAGCTAGGAGCGACTAAATAGCTAAATATAGGATAAGATACTTATTAAATAGAATAGTAATAAGGGTATTAATAGAGGACTAGGTAGTTAATTAATAGAGGCTAAATTAGATTAGCTTATTAAAGAGGAAGAAAAGAAGGGGTAGCTAAAGTATAAATAGGAATATCTTAAGGCCTTAAGAGCTAGCTAACTATTAACCCTAGCGAGTAACCCTACTACTTACTAGGTAGTTATTAGTAGTAAATTAAAGAAGTACTAATTAGAGCTCTAGGGGAAGTATCTTCTAATAGTTAAGTATAAAGGGGGTACCTAGACTAACTTTAATTAATTTATATTTAATTTTAATATATAGTTTGAGATAAATAAGATTATATTAGACCTTAAAAAGGTGCTATTTACTACTAGGTATTTAGAGGGGCTAGTAATAAAGTAATAGACCTTATACCTCTCTATTAATTATAGTAAGAAAGCAAAAGATATTACTTAGGTAGTAATAAAGGACTAGTTAGCTAATAGTATAGCTAATATAAGGTCTAGGACCCTTAGTATATAAACCTAGCTTAAATAGGCCTACTAGCGACTAGGATAGTTATACTAGAGCTTTATTAACTATTATAAGGGGATTAAAGCAGAGAGCTCTTATTAATAACTAGAGGAGATCTAGGTAGCTAATATAGTAGCTAGGCTAGATCCTAAGCTCTAATACTATATTATAGCAAATAGGTTATTAAAATCGCAGCTTAACCTTAATACTAAGGCTAGAAATACTAAACTTATAGTTAATATATAGATATATAAGATACTAGTAAGGGACTAGGGGGCTAATAATAAGGGGTAATAACTAGAGGGCTAACTTATTAACCTAGAGGGACTAACCGAGGCCTTAAAAGAGCAAACTTACTTAGGCTATAGTAATACTAATACTTACTAGGAGGATACTAAGGACTAGGATACTAGGAAGGAGGTTATCTATTATAGTTATAAGAAAAGGGGCTATATTACGCTAAGGTACCTATATTATAAGAAGTATAGCTACCCCTACTATAAAGGGAAACCCTACCCTAGTAAATAACTAGAGGAGGACTAGGTAATAATATAGGTAGTTTAATAGAGTAGTAACTAGCTACGTTATATTAAAGTAATAATATAGGTCTGAGTTATAAGTAGCTAGAAGACTAGTGCTACGCTTATTAATTATAGGGCTAATGAGAATATTATAAACTAGAGGATTATAACTAATACTTAACTAGAGGCTAATAAGTTAGAACCTATTAGGGGAATATAGGTATCTAAGGGACTTAACTATAATATATATAAATTAGTAACCCGAATAACTAATAGTATAGGTATCTAGCGGATAGCTTTATATAATTTTAGAATTAGTAATAGTAATAGTTATAATACTATCCTAGGGATCCCTTAGTATATAATAGAGTACCCTAACCTTAACTAGAGGGAGTTAAGCTAGACCTTTCCCCTATATAAGAAGAGTATTCGCCTTATTATAATTATAAAGGAACTTAAGTATATTAAGAATAAAGCGAGAGTAATACTTATAGGGGTACTATAGGTTAACTATATATTAATTACTAACTACTAGGAGGATACTTAAAACCCTAAGGATATTAAGGGGATTAAAATAAATATCCTACTAGAGTACTAGAACTTTAAAAAAGTATTTAATATTAACTTAGTAAGAACTATACTAGAGTTTAGGACTACTAGGAGCTACCTTATTAACCTAGAGCCTAGAACTAAGCCTCTATTTAGGCCTATTTACCTACTAGCTAAGAAGGAGTTAGAAAAGCTAAAAGACTATATCTATAAAGCCCTATAAAAGGGATAGATTTACTTATTAGTAAGCCTAGTAAGGGTACTAATTCTATTTATCTTAAAAAAGGGAGGTAAGTTAAGGTTATATATAGACTACTAGGGGCTTAACTATATAACTACTAAGAACTATACCCCCCTCCCTCTAATTAATAAGATCCCTAACTAGCTCTCTAGAGCTAAGTACTTTACTAAGCTTAACCTTAAGGATATATACTACTAAGTAATAATCTAGGAGGGAGATAAGTAGAAAATAGTATTCTATATATAATATAGCTATTATAAATATTATATTATACTATTTAGGCTTATTAATATACCTACTACCTTCTAGATATTTATTAATAAGTTACTTATAGGCCTAGTTAATATTATTTATA
>JAVHLU010001666.1:0-27061 GCA_036785755.1 Colletotrichum ledebouriae
AGGTATAATAGTATTAGAGCTAAGTAAGTAAACTTAGTAGTAGAAGTTTAGCGGGTTATTATATACCCTATAGAGTAGCCCTTCTTTAAGTAGGTCCTCTATATTACTAAGGTAGAGGTAGCCTAGGCGGCGAATATTAGTAAGTATAGCTTGTGCTAACTACTTTAATATAGAGAGAGCGTTACTAATAATAGCATAGCTACGAAGGCGTTAGCTAACCCGATTGAACAAGAGGACTATAAAGATAGTAATAACTTCTAGCGGATAAAGCGGTAATAGAGGCGGTATTTAATAGCAGCGCGGGTAGTACGCGAGAGGAAAAGTCGATAGTTTTATAGTTTAAATAATCAAAAACCACGTTATTATCGATATGAAGTTAAAGATCGTGAGGCTATTAACAGGCACGTATAAGTATAGCTATAGTTAGGAGAGGATCACGTGACCGAAGGCTATATATTATCAGGAGGCGCGGAGTTAGAAGGTCTGTTGTACTTAAGCAGGTAAAATCACTATGCAGTAGCTAGAGGCTAGAAACTAGTTTTATAATAATTAGTAGTTAAGGAGAGGAGCTAAAGGATAACTATAAACTCTAATATTTATTACTAGGAGCTTTATACTAAGATATAAGGCTAAGGAAGTTTTAATAAAATAACTATACCTAGTAGAACTTTAATATATAGATCCTCTATTATAAGCCTCTAGTCTCTATCTTATTAATTAGCTTAGGTTCTTTATATATATTAGAAGCCTAGTACCTCTAAAGTAGCTTATTAAGATAAGGTATTAAGCTTAGATTAATTATTTATTAAAAGCTTTTACTAATAAAATACCTCCTAAAGGATACTAGACCTAACTAAGAGTAGATAGAACTCTATATAATTAATACTTTTAATTAAGAAATAAAGATATTAAGAAAAGGATAGCTTAAGAAGATATTAAGTATTAAATAGCTAAGTATACCCCTTAATTTATAAACCTAGAGGTTTTCTCTCTAAATAGGATAGATATTAACCTACTAATACTTATAGATATTAATTTATAAACTAATCTAATAGTTCTTATTAATCTAGAAGAGTTAGATAGAGAGGAAGGATTATTAAAAGAACTAAATATCTAGAATATAGAAAGAAGGAATAACTATATAAAATAAAAGAGGGATTATAACTTATAATAACTAGCTAACTTTATAACATATCTTATATACCCTAGGTCTATAAAACTATCTATATCGCTCTATTTATCCCTTACTACCCTAAGAGATATTATATTTAGCCCTATTAATACCTTAATAGGATTTAATATTATAAGACCTAAAGGGAACCCTATATTAAATAAAAACGAGCTTATATTAGTAATCCTATAATATATATAATAAAACTAAGAATCTATAAATTACTTAATAACTTAGTATAATAGAGGGTTATCTATTATAACTTTAGCCTAGATAGAATATTTATTAAACCTTTATAATATATAAGGGAAGCTAATAAGATAAGAGGAGTTAGATAATTTAGAGGTTATAGCCCTTTTTATATTTATAATTAAGGGCTACCCTCGTAATATCTATATTCTAATCTATAAGCTAGCCTAGTAACTTAGGAAAGAAATTAATAAGGCTTTTATAAAGCTTAAAAGAGTAGAGGTAAAGAATCTCTAAGATATTACTAGGGCTTTCTTTCTACTAAACTATAATAAGTATTACTAGGCTATAGTTTTTATAGACTAATTAACTAGCTACTACTTCTATTATAACTCTATATAGGACTAGAATAGTAATTAGCGCTTTATTAAGGCTATATAGGACCTTAATACGTAGTATTATAAGATAGGAGCCCCTCTATAACTCTAAAAGCTCCTATTAATTAATACCTATATAGTTAATTTAATTTAGTAGAGGGATAGATTTATATATAGTCTCTAATATATTAAATAGGCTAGAGCTCTAATTTAAGAAGGATTACTATCTCTATATTTTAGTAGTATAACCTTAAGCAATAGCATATTATTCTCTAACTCTAAAATCCCCTTAGTTATTTAATATATATCTATAATTACTATAGAGTTCTATAACTTAACTATTAATAGTAGTATAGCTCTATAAGATACCTTATTAAGCTAAGAAGACTTTAAGAAAGTACCTTTCTTCCCTTTATACCCTCCTACTCCTTTACTTATAGATAATAATATAGTAAACTTTAGAAATAATAATAATATTACTCCGCCTCCTATAGTAATTATTCCTCGACCTATTTATAGATTATTAGTATTATCTAGGTCTACTTTATCTAAAATACTAGATAATAAGCTTAAATACCTTAGAAATTAGCTTTAGTTATAGGTCTTATAGACGCTAAGTTATAATATAACTATTAAGTAATACCTAAGAACTATACTTATAGATATATTATTATATCCTAAGAGGCCTAGTCCTTTAAATAAGTATAACTATAGCTATATAGACTATATCTAGTAGAGGGTCGACTAGTAGGATTAGATTAAGTAGAACACGCCTAAGGGAGTATATTATTATAACTTCTTACGCCTAGTATAATAGGGTAGGTAGTTTTAGCTATACTAAGGATTAGAGTAGAATAAGGAGTATAATAAAGAGGAAGAGGTAGTAAAGCTATTATTAAGATATAACTTATAATAAAAGATAGTTAAACCTAAGGGACCCTCTTAATAATAAAATCGCCCGCCTAGAAGATATTATTAATAAATTAGATCTATATATAGAGTTTATTTACTATTTATATAAAGTAGTTTTATTTATTTTTTAAAACTCCCTTTTATAATATTATAAAAAGTCTCGAGGGGATAATTAGAATAGGATAGGATAGACTTAGCTATATAACCTTTAGAAAACTCCCTTAGTATATAGACCTATTATAAGAAAATTATAGAGTAGAGCGTAAAAAAGAGGAGCGTAGCAGATAGAAAGATAGTATTATTATTATTACTATTAGTACTTTAATAACCCTATATCTTATTTTTAGTATTTTCTTAGCGAATCTACGCCTGATTTAGAGGATCTCTTTTAATTAGATCTATAAATTATTCTATATATCTTTTTAGCTTACTCTTAATATTCTTACCTATTTATAGGTAGAGCTATATTATTTATTATCTTTCTAGGGCCTCTGGCCACTGCATAGTGATTTTACCTGCTTAAGTGCAATAGACCTTCTAACTCCGCGCCTCCTGATAATATATAGCCTTCGGTTATGTGATCGTAACTCTCCTAATTATAGCTATACTTATACGTGCCTGTTAATAGCCTCACGATCTTTAACTTTATATTAATAATAACGTGGTTTTTAATTATTTAATAGACTACGAAACTGTTAACCTTTCCTCTCGTATACTACCCGCGCTACTATTAAATACCGCCTCTATTACCGCTTCGTCCGCTAGAAGTTATTACTATCTTTATAGTCCTCTTATTCGATCGGGTTAGCTAACGCCTTCGTAGTAGCTATACTATTATTAGTAACGCTCTCTCTATATCATAGTTAGCGTAAGCCATACTTACTAATATTCGCCTAGGCTACCTAGGCCGCCTCTACCTTAGTAATATAGAGGACCTGCTTAAAGAAGAGCTACTTTATAGGGTATATAATAACCCGCTAAACTTCTACTACTAAGTTTACTTACTTAGCTCTAATACTATTACGCCTTATAGAGTCCCCTATAGGGGTATTAAGGTAAGCCCTTTTAAGGGCTATATTAATAATATACTCTCTATATATAGCGGAGTAGTTAATAAAGGAGCGGGTTTTATTAATTATATTAAGGCTAAACTCTCTAGCGATCCCCTTTATATTATTTATATTAAAGGGTATACCTCGCTTAGGCTTAGTATATTTATATATAAGTTTTAATATTAATATAGTTAAGGGATAAGGATAAGGAAGAAGGAGAGGTATGAGGCCCTGCTTATAGCAGAGCTTCTTATGCTTCTAGCTATAAGAACCTCTTAGGAAAGACCTCTTTAGTTAAGGAGTTACTTCTTATATAATAGCATTTACCTTACTAAAAGGCTAACCTTTTAAGTTAAGGAGTTATCTTATATAGTAGCTTTCGTAGCACCTTACTAGAAGGTTTAGCGAGGGCGTTACTACGAGAGCCTTAGTAGCCCGTTTAGCTCTAATATAATTAGCCCTAGTATAGCGCGTATCTAACTTTATACGAGGGTTTGCTTACGAGTAGTAGGAATATATAGGGTTCCTATATTATTTTCCTTAACTAATAGAGGGTATAGGTTAAAATACCTATATAGTATTTCCCAAATTATACCTGCAAACTAGGTGAATTTGTTATAGTCTTTTTGCGAAGGGGCTGCGGCGTAATTCCGAGCTTAATTATCTTTCTAGTTCCCTTTAGTTCTAGCCCTTTCTATTACCTATTATATTGAGTAAGTTATATAATTTTATTTTACCTAAGGGCTTTGTTAATATATCCGCAATATTATTACTAGACTATATATAAAAGAGGAAAATCTCTTCTTCTATAACTAGATTTCTAGTAAAATAGTATTTAATATTAATATATTTAGCCTTTTTATAAAATTCAGGATTCTTAGCTAATTTTTAAGCTAAGATATTATCTATAAGTATTTTAGGCTTTATAAGGCTTTTATAGCCTAATCTAGTAAGCATAAAGTTATAGCTATTATGTATATATAGAGCCTCTTTTACTATATGTAATAAAGCTATATATTTAGCTTCGCAGCTCAATAGGGCTACTGTTCTTTATTTAGAAGAAGAATAGGATATAATATTATATAAACCCCAAGTAAATATATAAGCTGAGGTTAATTTTTGATTATTAAGATCTCATACCTAATCTAAATCTATAAATCTAACTATATTGTTATTATTAGGTATATCCTTACTATAGTTCTATATTAAATTATAGTTAGGGAATTTATTTATATATCCCTATATTCTATTAAGAGCTATAAAGTGCTCTTTAGAGGGATTACTACTATAACGGGCATACGTTATAACTGCTAAAGTAATATCTAGCCTTGTCTTTAAAGCTAGGTATAATAGGGCTCTAATTCCTTATTAATATTATAATATTTCCTCCTTAGTTATATAGTTATTATTCTTATATAACTTTAGATTATTATCTATAGGGGTATAAGCCCTATAGGCTTTAGTTTTATTATACCTATTAAGTATTTTTTCCATATACTTCAGGTATTTTATATATAGTTATTTAAGTTCGGAATTACGCCGCAGCCCCTTTGTAAAAAGACTATAATAAATTCACCTAGTTCGTGAGTATAATTTAAGAAATACTATACGGGTATACTAACCTATACCCTCTACTAGGTAAGGAAAATAATATAGGAACCCTATACGTTCTTACTACTTATAAGTAAACCCTTTAAATATTATAAAGTCGGACGCGCGCTATACTAGGGCTAATTATATTAGAGCTAAACGGGCTACTAAGGCTCTCATAGTAATACCCTTATTAAACCTTCTAATAAGGTAAAAGCTACTATATAAGATAACCTCTTAACCTAAAAGGTTAACCTTCTAGTAAGGTACTATAAATGCTACTATATAAGAGGTAACTACTTAACTAAAGAGGTCTTTCCTAAGAGGTTCTTATAGCTAGAAGTATAAGAAGCTTTATTACTATAAGTAAGGCCTTATACCTCTCCCTCTTCCTTATTCTTATCCCTTAACTATATTAATACTAAACCCTATATATAAATATACTAAGCCTAAGCGAGGTATACCTTTTAGTATAAATAATATAGAGGGGGTTATTAGAGAGTTTAGCCTTAATATAATTAATAAAACCTACTTCTTTATTAACTACTCTACTATATATAGAGAATATATTATTAGTATAGCCCTTAAGAGGGCTTACCTTAATACCCCTATAGGGGATATTATAAGGCGTAATAGTATTAGAGCTAAGTAAGTAAACTTAGTAGTAGAAGTTTAGTAGGTTAATATATACCCTATAGAGTAGCCCTTTTTCAAGTAGGTCCTCTGTATTATTAAGGCAGAGGTAGCCTAGGCAGCCTAGGCAGCCTAGGCGAACGTTAGTAAGTATAGCTTATACTAACTAATAGAGAGAGCGTTACTAATAATAGTATAGTAAAGACAATAATAACTTCTAGCGGACGAAGTAGTAATAGAGGCGGTATTTCATAGCAGCGCGGGTAGTACGCGAGAGGAAACGTCGATAGTTTTATAGTCTATTAAATAATTAAACACCACGTTATTATTAATATAAAGTTAAAGATCGTGAGGCTATCTAGTATAATAGGCACGTATAAGTATAGCTATAGTTAGGAAAGGTAGTTAGTAAGATCACGTAACTAAAGGCTATATATTATTAGGAGGCGTGGAGTTAGAAGGTCTATTACACTTAAGCAGGTAAAATCACTATGCAGTAGCCAGAGGCCGTATATAGGTGTTTATTTATATAGTTTATTATTATGTAAGAGTATAGCTATAGGCCTAAACTAGGAAGGGCTAGAATACTAAAACGTAGGTATACGTAGTTATATTAAACTATGGCTTAACCTTCTAAGTCTCTAGCTTATAGAGTTTTCTTAAGGGTATATATATTTACTACTAATTTGCTAATATTTTACTAATAGCGTTAGCTCTATACCCTATACCTACTATTATTCCTTATAATTACCCCCCCTCTAAAGCCTTAGTCCCTAAGGCGTACTAGTAGGGTAATATAGCTCTATAATTATAGATATCGTCGCTAACTATAGGGCGGCGTCTCTACGCCTTTATTATATTATTTACTCTCGCCCTCTATACTAAATCTAAGTAGTTATAATAAATAATATATTTTTATTTTCCTAGCGTGTTATAGGTATTTTTATTTTTTAATTATTACTATTATTTTTTAATTAGTTACTAATAGTTATGTAATTATTTAATAGTATATAACTAGTAATTATTTAGCTTTATTACCTAATAACTTAAAATATAAAAAGGTATCTTCTTTTTAAGGTCTCTAACCTAGTTAGAATTTCTCCTCTTTATAATCCTTTCTAATCTAGCTACTTTTCCAATTCTAGCGCTTATTTTATAAGCCTTTACTATAATTATTAAGTTCTCTCTCTTTTTCTTCTAATCTTATTTATATCCCTTTCTAGCTTCTTATTAATAGTTCTCTATAATATCTTATATTATATATATAGGTATAGTTCTTATAAAATACCTCTATAATCCTAAGATTCTTTCTAGCGATCTTATTAGTAATACTAATAGTAGCTATTCTTACCTTAGCTATCTTTATAAAATATATTAAAATATTATCTACTTTTACTATATATATAGCGAGTATATATAGAAGTATATTTATTATAACTTTAATAAGAAGAAATACGCTATTATAAGTCTCTATTAATTAACTAATAGGTTACTATATATTAATACTTTTAGGTCCCTTAGGAGCTTTAGGGTATAGCTTAGATAACTTAGAATATATTCTATTAGATCTAGATCTAGTAGCGTAATAGTATCCTAACCCCTCTTTATTATTATTATATTCTAGCTACGCTTTATAACTATTTAGTAGTATAAAAGTATATTATTAAGCTTATCTATAATCTTACTACTAGTAGTAGTAGCTATAATATAGAGTAGCTTTAGCTCTAGGAGCTTACCTCTATTTATAAGCACCTCGCGCTTAATATCCTAGTTAATATAGGCTATTACTCGCTATTCCCTTGCTAATTATATCCTACTAACTACTAGGTTTTAGGTCGGTACCCTTTATAATAGCGTTAATATTCTTTAGCGCCTAAACGCCGCCTAGCTAGCATATATTCGTAACGATAGTCCTGTTAACTACCTCTATAACGAGATCAACCGCCTGCTCGACGACCCTTCGACGAAGCCAGTCCCTAATTATAACGCTTCGGGTAGTGTGCCGCAGCGATATAATAACTAATTGCACTATGCGCGCGCAAAAGATCCGCTATTCCGCGCACTTCGTGCTGGAATGCACCACATATGCGCTTATATGGGCCAGCTACCGGAAGCTAGTCTCTTATAATTACCCCCTACTCTAAGCGCTTAGTCCCTTAAGCGTATTAGAGATAAGATAGATAAGTATATGCGGACCCCGAGGTCTATATAACTAACGTTACTATATATATACCCTCTAAGCCTAACTTAGGACTACGCTAGCGCATAGCCTAAGTGCGCTATACGCTGCTTATCTGCTATTATTACGCTATAGTAGGTAGGATTTGAACCCTAACCTCTATGTAGCTAAAAGGGCTAAGTCTAGAAGACCTACGAAGTACGTGGAAAATTATAATGCTTCGGGTAGTATGCTATAGCGATATAATAACTAATTGCGCTATGCGCGCGCAAAAGATCCGCTATTCCGCGCACTTCGTGCCGGAATGCACCACATATGCGCTTATATGGGCTAGCTACCGGAAGCTAGTCTCTTATATATTATTTTATTTCCTAGGAAGATACTAGGCTCCCCTAAGTATTAAAGTCTTAAATACTTTTATAGGTTATTATATATATAATTATAGGTATTATTATTATTAATAGCTAATAGTATATTATTAATATAACAAGCTAAAATAGCTTTATATTTATTTTTATTGAATATAAATACTCCCTTATGTTAAGGGGAGACTTTAAACTTATACTAAAGTAGTATTAACTGTATATATTTATACTATAGGCGTGGGCTTTGTTTTAGGCCATATAAGGCTTTATTTAGCTTGTATATTAAGCTATTATCTATTGGATTATTATTATTATATATTAATTTATTAGTATTTTTATTATATAAGAAACTAGTAGGTATCCTTATATATAAATCCTTATTAATATCTACGTGGGTAAAAGCAGTAGTAATATTAAACTGCTTTACTATATAGTTATGCTTTATAGCAAATATTAATATAAATCTATAGCTTTTAGGCCTATAAGTAGTACTGAAAGTCTTAAGGTAATCTATACTAATGTGTTAGTTAAAACCTTAAACTACCTAACGGGCTTTATATTTTATATTATTATTATTATTATTATTATTTTTTATTTTATAAACCCAGCGGCCCCCTAGGGGATAGACTCGCCTAGGTTTAGGTATAATATTCCAAGTATTATTATGTTTAAGCTGTTTTATCTCTATAAGTATAGCTTGAATCCAATTATCTATTTATAGAGAGCAGACTGCTTGCTTATAGGTAGCTAGCTTATTGAGAGTTAAGTTCGGAATTACGCCGCAGCCCCTTCGCAAAAAGATTATAATAAATTCACCTAGTTCGCAAGTATAATTTAGGAAATACTATATAGGTATTTTAACCTATACCCTCTACTAGTTAAGGAAAGTAATATAGGAACCCTATATATTCCTACTACTTATAAGCAAACCCTTATATATAAAGTTAGACGCGCGCTATACTAGGGCTAATTACATTAGAGCTAAATAGGCTACTAAGGCTCTCATGGCCTAGAAAGGCCCTTGCTAAACCTTCTAGTAAGGTAAAAGCTACAATATAAGATAACTCCTTAACCTAAAAGGTTAACCTTCTAGTAAGATACTAAAGGTAAAAGCTACTATATAAGATAACTACTTAACCTAAAAGGTTAACCTTCTAATAAAGTATTAAAAATAAATATTATTATATAAGAGGTAACTCCTTAACTAAAGAGGTCTTCCCTAAGAGGTTCTTATAGCTAAAAGTATAAGAAGCTCTATTATAAGTAGGGCTTTATACCTCTAGTAGAAAGAGAATAAAGCCCTAGTAACTTTCTTATTAAAATTTAAGTAAATAATAGCTAATATAGGTAGTATAAACTAGCCTAATTAAGTCTAGACCTTACTTCTAGAGGCCTCCCCTACGCCTAAGCTAAGGGATTAGCTAATTACTATTAACCTACTAGCTAATTATTAAGTTTAGAATTACGCTATAGCCCTTTTATAAAAAGACTATAATAAATTCACCTAGTTCATAAGTATAATTTAGGAAATACTATATAGGTATTTTAACCTATACCCTCTACTAGTTAAGGAAAATAATATAGAAACCCTATATATTCTTCCTACTTATAAGTAAACCCTCTAAATATTATAAAGTTAGATATATGCTATACTAGGGCTAATTATATTAGAGCTAAACGGGTTACTAAGGCTCTCGTAGTAACGCCCTCGCTAAACCTTCTAGTAAAGTATTATAAAAGCTACTATATAAGATAACTCCTTAACCTAAAAGGTTAACCTTCTATTAAACTATTAAAAGTAAAAGCTATTATATAAAGTAGCTCCTTAACTTAAAAGGTCGACCTTCTAGTAAAGTACTAAAGGTAAACGCTACTATATAAGAGGTAACTCCTTAACTAAAGAGGTCTTCCCTAAGAGGTTCTTATAGCTAAAAGTATAAGAAGCTTTATTATAAGTAGGGCTTTATACCTCTCCCTCTTCCTTATCCTTATCCTTTAACTATATTAGTATTAAACCCTATATATAAAAACGCTAAGCTTATGCGAGGTATACCTTTTAATATTAATAATATATAAGAGCTTACTAGAGAGTTTAATATTAATATTATTAATAAAACCTACTTATTTTTTAACTACTCTATTATATATAGAGAGTATATTATTAATATAGCCCTTAAGAGGGCTCTTATTAATACCCCTAGAGGGGGTACTTATTATTATATTATAGCTAAGTAAGTAGACTTAGTAATAGAAGCTAGGCGGGTTATTATATACCCTATAGAGTAGCCCTTCTTTAAGTAGGTCCTCTATATTATTAAGGTAGAGGTAGCCTAGGCCTCTTAATGGAATATTAGTAAGTATAGCTTATACTAACTACTTAAATATAGAGAGAGCGTTACTAATAATAGCATAGCTATAAAGGTATTAGCTAACCCGATCGAATAGGAGGACTATAAAGATAGTAATAACTAGCGGACGAAGCGGTAATAGAGGCGGTATTTAATAGCAGCGCGGGTAGTATATAAGAGGAAAAGTCGATAGTTTCGTAGTTTAAATAATTAAAAACCACGTTGTTATCGATATAAAGTTAAAGATCGTGAGGCTGTCTAGTGGATCACGTGACCGAAGGCTATGTATTGTTAGGAGGCGCGGAGTTAGAAGGTCCATTGCACTTAAGCAGGTAAAATCACTATGCAGTGGCTAGAGGCTAGCTTATTAAGAGTAGTTACTACTAATATATAAGAAGCTTTGTTTATAGTTATATTATTATTATTTATAATATTAACAGCTTTAGCGTTATTATTATTATTATTATCATTATTATTGTTTTTATAGTTTAGGTATTCCCTTAAGACTAGGACGTCTTAAAGGGTAAAAAGTGCACTTTCTTTATATTTAACCTAATTATATTGTTTTTTAGCTTCTTCCATTATAGAGGGGAGTTGTATTATTAACTTAGAATTATATCTACTATTATTATTATTACGAGGGGTTAGACCCGAGTTTATTTAATAAGAGGTTGCTATAATACTATTTATTTAAGCTAAAGAGAAAAAGGGGAAGTTTTCCTCTCTAGTAGAGATTTTATTAATCTATTGGGAATAACTAGGTAAGTCCTAAGTAGGCCTAAGGTAGCTCCTTAAGGTAATAAACCTAGGTAAAAGCCTAGGTAGGCTTAGCCTAGGTATAGCTTATAATACTATTCCCCCTCCTAGCTAGTCCCCCCCCTAGGTATAAGCTAGGTCATTATTATTATTTATAAATAGCCTATATAGGGCTTTATACCTATTTACTATAGTAGTCTCTATACTAGCCTCTATAAGCTCCTAGGTAAGCTTTATATACCTTTTTTACTTAACTAGGACCTCGCGCCTCTACTCTTACCTAATTACTTTCTATTATACTATATATATCTCCTTTATATACTACTTAAATTTACTATTATTAGCTATAATTAGTAATAGCTAGGGGTTTATCCTTATCTATATAAGTAAGGGGTCCTCTAGTACCCTCTAGAGGAGGTCTATATAAAACCTAAAGTAGATATTACTAGGCATATCTAATTTAATAATATATAAGCTTAGGACTCTAACTATAATATACTTATAATATAATTATAATAGCTTCTTACTAAGCCTAGGGCGTTTTTAATTAGCTATTAAAAGCTAAACCTTATTACTTACCTAGTACTCCTCTATAAATATCTTATATTAGTTTATATTCTCCTCGCTATACTATTAAGTAGCTATAATACTTACTTAGATAAAGTCTACTACCTCCTATAGCCTTATTACTAGGAGGGTAGCTACTATATCCCTAGAGGGGGCCTCCTTTACTATATTATTTACTATAGGTATAAGGTTAGTATAATACTTATATTCTAAGAAGAATAGTAAGAGCCTAATTATATTACTAACTATATTATAGAGCGCTAGCTAGGTAGTAAGTAAGAGCTACCCCTAGTTATCCTATACCTAGGTTATAAACGCCTATAGGATAGCTTATATCTCCTAGTTTTACCTCTTAGTATTACTATTAGTCTATAAGTAATATATAATACTTAATAACCTCCTTATACTAGTAAGGTAGTAGAATTTAGCTTAGAAGTAGCTTACCTAGTTAGACCCTCGATTACTAATAATACTATATAGGAACCTATAGAACTAGAAGTAAGAGATAAGGAACTAGTAGGTATAAGCTTCTACCTTTATAATACCTATCTCCTCTAATATTACTAACTTACTTAGCCTATTTATTATAACTTATAAGTATTAACTAGTATTATCCTTTATAAGTAGTAAGTTTATAATAAAGTCTATTAAGAGGTCTAAGTATAACTAGATAGGTATTAATAGGGGCTTTAAGAAGCCCCTCTTAGCTTACCTCTAGATATATATCTCTCTATAGATATTATAATTCCTTATAAATCTCTATACTATTTATAATTATCCTAGCTATTAAAACTACTAGCTTATTATTTCTAGCGTGCTATTATTACTTAGGTAGGTAGTTATACTTAAGTTATAGCTTTATTAAATAATCTTTATATAGAGCTCTACTAGTAAGTTATTATTATCCTCCCCGCTAGGTACTTATAGCCTCCCCTTAAATATTAATCTCCCCTAACTATTAATATTATATTTACTAATTTAAACCTTAGCTTTATATCTAATAGAAAGCTCTAAAGCTAGTAAGTAATTATATAATATATAGCCTTATATATTATATCCTTTTTTATAGTTTCTAGCTATAGCGCTTATAATTTAGAGTTACTATTAAAGATTATAATATCTAGGATATTAGTATAGCCCTTCTAACTTCTCCTTACTAGGGAGCTAACTATAAGATCCCTATAGGGGTAAGTATAATCTAGTATTAGCTATAAGACCCTCCCCTATTTCTACTCCTTATCTTACCCTTATAGTATATCCTACTCTCTCTAAGAGAGGGTATTAGGGGCTATTATTTCCTTATTAGGGTAGTATTTAATAGTAAAATTATACTAGGATAGCTCCTCTACTTACTAGCTTTAGTGCTCTATAAGGCGCTACTTCTTTATAAAGTATTTAAGCCCTTAGTAATTAGTTAGTACCTTTAAAGTAGTTATACTATATAGCTCTGCCCTTTATATATATAGGTAAGAAAGGATTACTAGGAGCTCCTTATTATAAATAGGGTAATTATACTCTATAGGTAAAAGCTTTTATAAGTAGAATGCTATAGGATACTAAATACTCTTTAAATTAACTTATAAGAGTACCCCTCCTAGCGCGAATCCTAAATAATTAGTTTCTATAATAATCTTATTTTCTAAATTAAATTAATAGAGTACTAGCTAGGTATTAAAAAGCTACTTAAGCTATAAGAAAGCTCGTTCTTAATTATCTCCCTATTAGAATATTATATTCTTCTTAATAAGTAGTATAAGTAGGTTAATAATATCCCTATATTTTAATATAAATATATTATAATAATTTATAAACCCTAAGAAGCTCTAGACCCCCTTTAGGGAGGTAAGAGGTAATTACTTAGTAATCGCCTAGAGTTTCTTAGGGTTATAAGAGAGACCCTCTCCTATTATTATAATAAAACCTATATACTTAACCCTCTTAATTAAGAACTTATGCTTTATAAAGTTAAAACTTAGGCCTATATCTACTAGCCTCTAGAGGACCTCCCGGACTTTCCTCTTATAATCTGCCCTTATTCTATTAGAGTAAATTAATATATTATCTATATAAAAGGTAATAAAGTTATTAAGGAAGTCTTATAGGGTACTATTAATATATTACTAGAAGCTAGTAAGGGCGCTAGTTAGGTTAAATAGGTAAATTACCTACCTAAATAACTTATAGTAGGTATAGAATATAGTTCTCTCTTAGTACTTCTCTACTACTTTTAACTTATAGAAAGCTATTATTATATCTAGCTTAGTATACTACTTAGCTATACTTACCTAGTATAATATCTTAGAGATTAATAAGAGGGGGTAGTAGTCTTTCTTAGTAATTATATTAAAAGCCTTATAGTTAGTATAAAAGCGAATTCCCCTACCTAGCTTCCTTATATAGAGTATTAGTACCCTAGTAGGTAAGCTACTAGCTTTAATAAACCCCTTATCTAGGAGGTCTTATAGGGCCTTTTTTAGTACTAATAGCCTTTTTCTTAATATACTATAGAGGGGGCCCTAGGGGAGTAATAGCTCCCTCCTATCTAGTCCTAGTATAAGGTTAATCTAGTAGTCTACCCCTAGTTATCTAGGGGGTAGTAAATAAGCTTTATTAGGGTTAAATAAGTTAGGAAACTCCCTTAAGACCTAGCTTAGTAGATAGTATTATTAATCCTCCTTTAGTTTTAGGTTTAAGGCTTTCTTCATATTAGCTAAGCTAATAGCTTATACTAGTACTTTTATAATACCCTCTTAGTACTTACTTTATTTATTAGTACTTACTTTATTTAATTACTAGGTATTAGTAAATTATAGAGAATAAGGGTATATTAAGGAACCTTATAGCCCTTATTTCCTTTATAAGGGGTATTCCTTCTTAATCCTTTAGGTATAGCCTAACTTATCCCCTCCTATAATATACTTAGTAGGCTATAGCGTTATAAATAACCTAGCTATACTCTATCTAGGAGCGCCCTAAGAGGATATTAGGGTCTAGGCTATTAACTATATATATAAAGATATATTAGGTATAACTACTTATTTCTAAGTTAAATACTACTATACCTAGTATATTACTAAGTAATAATCTACTAAGTATATACCCTCTTATAACTTAATATCTCTTCTTAATATATAGAAAGTAAAGGTATTAAGCTAGGGAAAGTTTAATTATTATATAGGTATTACTCCTAGTATCTATTAGAGTATAAGCTAGATATTCTCTATTAACTCTAACTTAAATAATAATAAGCTTATTATTAGCTAGTTATTCCTATTTATATTCTTCTTAACTTAATATCTCCTCTTTAATAAGCTCTAAGGCTTTATTTCACTCTAGAGTTAGTCTTTTCCTAACTCCTTATCTTCTTCTAAGGAGTTAATTATTACTTAGTAGTTATTTATAACCTTATAATATACTAGTTCTTCTTTTAAGGTTTTTACTTTTATAACCCTAAGTAGCTAGTTCTCTTTATTAAGGTAGCGCTAGGTAATATAACCTCTAGCTCTATAGGTATAATAAGTATAGGGGTCCCTTATACCCTTCTATAGCTATTAGTATTATACTAGGGAGGTACCTAAGGAGGACCTAGAGTTTTAGTAGTTATAGTACCTTATCTCCTTAACTTATAAGACGTATATAGCTCTAGTTATATAAATATCCCCCTTAATATTCTTAGTAGTAGGTTTCTAGTAGGTTATTAGATAATTACTAGTAGCTTTCTAGCGCTCTACTTTTAATATAATACTCTAGACCTTTAAGAGCTAGCTATTATAATTAGCTAGTGGCCTCTAGCTACTATATAGTGATTTTACCTGCTTAAGTGCAATAGACCTTCTAACTCCGCGCCTCCTAATAATATATAGCCTTCGGTCACGTGATACTTTCCTAACTATAGCCGCACTTATACGTGCCTATAGCCTCACGATCTTTAACTTTATATTATTAATAATATAGGTTTTAATTATTTAAACTATAAAACTATTAACCTTTCCTCTCGCGCACTACCCGCGCTGCTAATACTACCTCTATTACTGCTTCGTCCGCTAGCTATGCTATTATTAGTAATACTCTCTCTATATTAAAGTAGTTAGTATAAGCTATACTTACTAATATTCCCCTAAGGGGCCTAGGCTACCTCTGCCTTAATAGTGCGGAGGACCTACTTAAAGAAGGGCTACTCTATAGGGTATATAATAACCTACCTAGCTTCTATTACTAAGTCTACTTACTTAGCTATAATATAATAGTAAGTATCCCCTCTAGGGGTATTAATAAGAGCCCTCTTAAGAGCTATATTAATAATATACTCTCTATATATAATAGAGTAATTAAAGAAGGAGCGGGTTTTATTAATTATATTAATACTAAACTCTCTAGCGAGCTCTTATACGTTATTAGTATTAAAGGGTATACCTTGCGCGAGCTTAGCGTTTTTATATATAGGGTCTAGTGCTAATATAGTTAAGGATTTATTATAGGTTATAGGGATAAGGATAAGGAAGAGGGAGAGGTATAAAGCCCTGCTTATAGCAGCAGAGCTTCTTATGCTTCTAGCTATAAGAACCTCTTAGGAAAGACCTCTTTAGTTAAGGAGTTACTTCTTATATAGTAGTATTCGTAGTACCTTTAGTACCTTACTAGAAGGTTAACCTTTTAGGTTAAGGAGTTATCTTATATAGTAGCTTTTACCTTACTAGAAGGTTTAGCGAGGGCGTTACTACGAGAGCCTTAGTAGCCTATTTAGCTCTAATATAATTAGCCCCGGTATAGCGCGCATCCGACTTTATATAGTAATATTTAGAGGGTTTGCTTATAAGTAATAGGAATATATAGGGTTCCTATATTATTTTCCTTAACTAGTAGAGGGTATAGGTTAAAATACTTATATAGTGTTTCCCGAATTATACCTGCGAACTAAGTGAATTTGTTATAGTCTTTTTACAAAGGGGCTGCGGCGTAATTCCGAACTTAATACTACCTATATTAGCTAGTATTTACTTAAATTTTAATAAGAAAGTTACTAGGGATTTATTCTCTTTCTACTAGAAGGTTTATAGTTAGGCTATAGCTTATAACTAGATATTTAGGTCCTTATATATCTAGTCTAGGTAAGCTATAAAGTCCTTAGGGTTATATTTTCCCCTTCCCCCCCTAGCTCTATAGAAAGTAGAGACTACTTACTAGGCTATAATATCTAAATGGGAGTTAATAAGGTATTATACCTCTATATCTATAGCATAGAACGCCCTATTTATAGTAATCTTATACCTTATCTATTATACCTAGGTAATATATTCCTTCTACTTACTTACTTAAAACCTTTAGGAATAGGGGTAGTATGTCACGGCGCTAAGTTAGACCTCCCTGAATTTCGGGTTACGTGACTTACGAGTTATATAACTTATAGGTTATATAATTACTAAGTAACTCTTTAGCCTTCTAAGGCTACGCTAGCCTATAGTTAGACTTTCTCCTTCTCTAACGTAGAATCTACTTAATATAGCGTAATTAAAGTATATTAACCTTTGCCTATTTGCTATTTGTAATACTATTCTACGTTCTTCTATTTATTCTCCGGAGATAGAAGTATAATATCTTAACTTACTACTACCCTAACCCTATTAATTAACTAACGCGAGTATAGTACCTAACTAAGCGCTAAGCTAACTAATCTACGCTAACTAACTAACCCGAAATTAATTAATACCCCCCCTCTACTTTATTATTAATATACTAAACGAGGTATAACTAGCTAGCTATAGTTATAAGGCTATAACTATGCTTATACTTAATACTAGAAGGCTCCTAGAGCCTTATATTAAAACCCTTTAACGCTACTACACCGCGCTACCTAACTATAATACTCCCCTATATAAGGATCTAAAGGTTTTTAACCTAAATAAACCTATACATAAGTAGCCTATTAAAAGCTTATTTATAGACCTCGATATAGAGGGATATAAGAGCTTAGCCTAGAGCGCTATTACTAAGCTATAGAAGTTCCCTAACCTCCTCGTTTTTAACTATAATTACTTAGGTAAAAGCTAGAAGATTACCCTTACTCTTAATAATATAATATAGCTATTTTAGAATAACCCTAATTTAACCCTTACTTAGATTTAAGACTAGCTTATAAAAAGGGCTACTTAAGATACTAAGTCTTAAGCCTTATATACTAGATATATTACTATTAGTAATAACCTTTATATACTATATAATGTAGCTCTACGCCTAGAATATAAAAATTAAGAGCTCTAGGAGGGCTTAGAGGATACCTATACTACTATTAATAACGCTAAGTAATCTACTATACTTAAGTATTACTAAGAGTAGTGTAATTAGGCCTAATATAACGCTACTATTATTATAGAGGAGTATAATAAGGTAAGGGATACTAATAAAGCCTTACTTTAGCGTTTTAAATATAATATAACTACTACGCCCCCCCCTATAAGCCCTCCCTCTAGTAACTATAGCGCTATGCTTTAGGTAATCCTTAACTAAATAATATACCTCGAGAGTTAGGTCCGCTCTAGCTCGCTTATATTAACTACTAGCTATAGTAATACCCGCTCTACTAAGATACCTAAAGTCCCTATCTTTATAGCTACTAAGGGTACTAATCCTAAGTACCTAAAGTTTAATACCTAGTATTTTTATATTAAAATATACCTTAATAGTAGGGAGTATTATAGTAAATCCTAATATTTTAAGTATATACTCTCGCGCCTTAGAGGAACTACTTATAATATTCTATCTCCTCTCCTCTTAGGTAACCCCCCTTAAATTATTATAATAGAATAGCTTATTAAAGTACTAAAGGGTATCTTTATAAACCTAGTTTAGTATAACGAGGCCTAGATAAAGCTTAACGCCCTTACTATCTTATTTAAAAATATTTAAGTTAAGTAAGTAACTTTTACTAAACTTACTTATAAAGTAGAACTCCTAGAATCTTAATAGCGCTAGAAGTTCTATAAGAAGTTACTTACCTCCCTCTAGAATTAGTACTCTATTTATTATATAAATAGCGCCCTTAACTTCTAGGACTATATTACCTAGGTCTATACTATAGCTTATATTATAGCGCCTCCTAATACCTATTTAGCTAATTAAATTACTATACGAGGCCCTACCCTAGCAGCCTGCGCTAAACCTTCTATAAGAGGGAACCCTCGCGCTTAAGCTTATACTAACTAAAGCTATATCCCCGAGGCTTTATATAAGAAGCTCTATAACTAGGGCGCCTGCTTTATCTATAGTAATACTAGCTATACCTCGTAGGATTACCCCTATAAGAGGGCTAGAGCTACTATAAGTATTACTAAGCCTACTAAGGCTACTAATAGCAACCTAGAGCTAGTAGAAAACTAGAGCCCCTAGCGAAAATAGACTCCCTACTAGGGGAGACCTAAAGAGATTAGCAATTAGTAATAGTATCTATTAACTTATAATAACTAGTTAGTAGTAAGCTACTAGAGAAAGAGTTAGTCCTAATTTATAATAGATATAGTATTCGCCTTAAGGCCCTTCTTAATACTAGAGTAAATAGCCATGCTTTTATAAATACTTATATAACCCCCTTATTAAGGGATTTTTACTATACTAAACGTAATAAGCTATAGCACCCTATTCTAGCCGCTAGTTTTAATAGAGAGCTATTAGATATTATAACTAAGGTATAGATAACCTATATATAAGTAGACTACTAAGAATTAATATAAATACCCTTACTCTAACTTAATACTAGGAGATACGACCTTATCCTTAGCTACTTATAGTTTAATTACTATAATATTAGTATAGATATGCGCTATTAGCGTTTATACTAGCTAAGTAATACCCCTTTAGCCCGGGACCTCCCCTGAACGATTATATAAGATACTAAGGACCTCCTCTAACCTACTAAAATTAATATTAAGTATTAACTTAATACTAAACGCTACTAAGCTATATTTAAAGCTAAGGAATAGCTATATAACGCTTAGAAAGCTATAGTAAGTAAGATAAAGGCTCCTATAAAAATTCTATAATAAAATAGCGCGCCTAGGGACTTAGGATATAATAATAACTTATAGAAGATAAATATAGCGTTAAAGGGAGCGTCGACTATAAGTTAGACCTAGCTTATATAGTATTAGAAGCCTAAACCCCTTACTCTTAAGGCCTAGTAAGTAAGGAGAAATCTTAATATAGCGCTTATTAGTACTATAGGGTTTAAGAGGAACCTAAGACGTACTAATATCAAATTAGGTTCTATCTCGCTATATAAGCTCGATCTAATAATTATAAATAAGCGAGAGGAAGAAGAAAGAGGCGTTAGCTTACTAGAGGTTAATAAAGCTAAAAATTAATAATTAGTTAAGGAGAGACTCCCCCCCTATTTTTAGGGCTAGAGGGACTACTTTAGTAAGATAGCTAGTAACTCCTTACCTCCCTATTACTCTTATAACTACTAGATTAAACTAGAGCTTAGTATAAAAGGGTAGCTAACCTTCTACCCGCTATATAAGTAATCCTTACTAGAACTCGAGGCTATCTAATAATATCTCCTTAAGAACCTAAAAAAGGGCTTTATAGCGCTAGGTAATACTCTATTTATATCCCTAATATTATTTATTTAAAAAGCTAATAGATACTTAAGGTTTTATATTAACTTTTAAAAGCTAAATAGATTTATTAAGAAGGACTAGTACCCGCTACTCTTAATTAATAAAACGCTAAGTTAAATTAGCTAAGCTAGGTTATTTATAAAGATCGATATCTACTAGGCGTTTTACTAAATTTATATTTACCCTAACTTAGAGGACTTAATAATATTCTATACCTACTATAGCTCTTATAAGTATAAGGTTCTACCCTTCGGGCTCTATAATAGCCTAGCGACGTACTAATAGTATATAAATAATATACTTATAGAGTACCTAGATAACTTCTATATAGTATATATAGATAATATCCTAGTTTACTTAGAGGACCCCCTCTAGTATAAAGAATATATTAGAAAAGTCCTTAATTAGCTACGCTAAGCAGGGCTTTAGGCTAATATTAAGAAGTGCGAATTTAGTATAATTATAACGCGCTACCTTAGGTTTATTATTATAACTAAAAGGATTAGTCCCGACCCTAAGAAGGTTTCTATAGTAAGGGACTAGTAGCTACTAACTATAGTGCGTAGCGTTTAGTCTTTCTTAGGGTTCTATAACTTCTACTACTAATTCGTTATAAATTATAGGATAATCGCTAGGCTACTTACTAAACTTATAGCTAAAGGCGCCCGATTTAACTTTAATAATAAGTATATAGTAGTATTTATAATACTAAAAGAGGCCCTAATATTAGCCCCTATCCTATACTCTTAGAAGCCTAAACTACTTACCTAGGTTAAGATAGACGCCTCTAACTTAGTTTATACTACTACCCTCCTCTAATAATAAACTAATAATAGCTTATAATACCCTATAGCCTATTCCTTAAAGATAATATTACTAATAGAGATAAACTACCCTATCTATAACTATAAGATAATAGTAATTATTCTAGCGCTAGAGGAGTAGAGAGCTAAACTCTCTATAGCTACCTAGCGTTTTAAGGTAATTATAGACTACTAACTACTACTCTACTTTATAACTAAGCGGCTCCTAAATATCTACTAAGCCTGCTAGTTAGATATCTTAGCTAGTTTTAACTTCTATATCTAGTACTACCCGGGGTATAAAAACGTACTAGCTAATACCCTCTTATAAAAGAGCGAAAACCTCTAAATATAATAGGCTATCCGCAAGTCTAACTATACCTAGGTACTACTACTACTTACTTATTTATCCCTAGAGGTAATAAGCAAACTATATTAACTACTTAAATCTACTTTAAGTCGCTTTATAGTAACTATTAATACTCTAGAGCTAGAGGATAAGTTAAAAGGTTACTTCCTAGTTAAGCGTATTCTCTAGTTAAACTATAAACCTAATATACTATTGCTTTAGCTATTAAAAGTACTTATAGCTATTAAAAAGGAACGCTAGAGAATATAGGAAGGGCTCCTAACTATAGATAAGAAGCTTATAATACTAGAGGAAGAAGACCTATACACGAGGTTAATCTATAAAGCTCACGTTTAGAGGCTTATAGTATACCTAGGTTAGAATAAGACTATTAAACTCCTAAAGGAATACTACTACTAGCCCCGCCTAACTACTAACGTTAAGTAGTATATTTATAACTACTATATCTACTACTAAGTATAGAAGCTAAGAGATAAGCCTCCGGGCGAGTTAAAACCCCTACTAATACTAGACTACCCTTAGGAGTATATTATAATAGATTTTATATCCTACCTACCTAACTACTATAGGTATAATAATATATTCGTCGTGGTATACTACCTCTTAAAGAAGATAGTCTCCCTCCCCTGCTATAAGACTATTATAGCGCAGGACCTTATATAGTTATATTATACTTATATCTTCTAGTATATAGGTTTCCCTGCTATAATTATATCTAATAGGGGTCCTTAGTTTACTTCTAACTTCTAGAACGAGCTCTATAAGATATATAGTATAACTATATAGTTAAGTATAGTAAGTTACGCTAAAACTAATAGGTAAATAGAAATTCTTAACTAGTACCTAACTTAATGCTTATACCTGTGGATAAACTAATTTTAAGATAACTAGAGTGAAATACTCCCTGCTATAAACTTCGCCTAAGTAGTATTACTAAATAAAACTATAGGGCTTATATTATTTAAAGTTAAGCGAGGATACCTATTATAAATAAGTTTTAACTAAGACTAATATATATAGAAGCTCTTAATAACTAAGGAAAAGATTAACTAGGGCGACGCCTAATAGTTAGTATAAAACCTCTATAGTATTTAGGATATTATAAAAGGGAATATAGCTATAGCCTAATAATATTACGCCCGCGCTATAAATTACTACTACTAACCTAATAACTTAGCTATTAGTAACTCTATTTATATATTAATAGAGGGATAGCGCTAGGAAAACTCCTTAAAGTTATTAATACTATAGGATAGCCCGTGGCTAATTAAGGCCGCGGGGCCCAGGGGGATATAGATACTAGACCTACTAAAGGAATATAATTATTACCCTATATTTTACCTAAGTAAGCTCTAGAAGGCTATTAGTAATCCTCTTCTAGGCTAGTTTAAAACCCTATTACCCCCTATTAAGTTTAATAATAGGCTAGAATATAAGGTTATATATATAACTACTAGCTAGTTATACTAAAGATAGTTATAATATCGCGCTAACTAGAAGGGTTATAACTACGATCCTACTTAGTATAACGCTAAGAGTTTAAGTATACCCCTATAGCGCTATAGGACTTCTATACTACTAACCTAATAGTAGCGGGATTATTAAAATACCTTTTAGCTTAGCTCTTAGCTACTATATAAGATAAGGACCCCGCTACTACGGATAATAATAACGCCTTAGCGTGAATATAAATAGGGAGGATACTACTAGAGGAATACTAGTATAGTAATAGATTAGTTACTATAGATAGTAATACTAGTAAAGCGGGGGGTAATATTATAGCGCTAAGTTAGACCTCCCTAAATTTCAGGTTATATAACTTATGAGTTATATAACTTATAGGTTATGTGATTACTAAGTAACTCTTTAGCCTTCTGAGGCTGCGCTAGCCTATAGTTAGACTTTCTCCTTCTCTAATGCAGAATCCACTTAATATAGCGCAATTGAAGTGTGTTAACCTTCGCCTATTCGCTGTTCGTGACAAGTAGCTTCTAGTATATTATACTAGGTATTACTAATACCTTACTAGTAATACTTATAGGGGTTTATATATCTATATACTAGCTATTCCCTTACTTAACCTCTTATAACTATTACTAGAGGGACTCTATTACTACTACTAAATTAGCTTATAATAGCTTATCTTAAGTTTTAGCTATATTATTATTAATTATCTTAATAACTAATAGGGAGTAGCGCTTAACTTATTATTATTATTATATTAATAAGCTTAAATATATAAGGGGTTAGACCTAAGTTTATTTAATAAGAGGTTATTATAATACTATTTATTTAAGCTAAAGAGGAAAAGGGGAAGTCTTCCTCTCTAGTAGAGATTTCGCTAGTTTATAGGGAATAACTAGGTAAGCCCTAGGTAAGCCCTAGGTAGCTTCTTAAGGCGGTAAACCTAGGCAGAAGCCTAGGTAGGCTTAACCCAGGCGTAGCCTATAATAGTTATTAATAGTAGTACTCTCCGAATTACTACCCGAAGCGTGTCTAGATAGCAATTTATAGTTGTCCTCTCGAACGTTAGATAACTAGTTATTACTAGTATTATTATTAGTTATATTATTATTATTGTTATTATTATTATTATTATTATTATTATTTATATCCTGAACTTTATTATTATTCTTATTATTATTATTATTATCTTTATTAATACTAGCCTTAATAGGTGGATTCGGTAAAGAGTTATTACTAGGATATAGGGGAGATATCTTAGTATTATTATTATTATTATTATTATTATTATTACTACTTTTAGTAGTATTATTATCGAATTAGGATTTAATATATATATGTAACTCTTTCTATTGAGTAATACAGGTGTTTTCTAATATAACAACGTCTCTCGACTATTACACCTTTTTATTATTAATATTATAAACCTCATAACCGTTAGAGCTATAACTAATAATACCTCCCTTTAAAGCTCTAGGGTTAAGCTTCTTTATTAACAGATTATAATTTTTATAGTAGCATAGACTACCCCATACCCTTATATTATTTATACTAGGCTTTTATTTATTCTTTAAGTCAAAGGGAGTTTTATATTAAATAGCCTTATAAGGGGATCTATTATATAGATATATAGAAGCAAAGACTGCTTTACCCTATAGGCTTAAGGGTAGACTAGAGTTATATAAAATAGCCCTAGTTTCATTAATAATAGTACGTGTAATACGCTCTATTAATCCGTTTGGTTTATAGGTATAAGGAGGTCTAATATTATCGATAATACCACTATTTATTTATATATTTTTAATACGTTTATTAGTAAATTCTAATGTACTATCCGTATTGAATTCTCTTATACGCTTATTTTTATTATTATTATTAACTTTAGCCTTAAATTCATTAAAGGCTTTAGTAATAGACTCTATAGTCTTATATCTTAATAGTTTTCCCCACGCAAAGCGGGAATATTGATTAATAACTATTATAAACTACCTGTAGTAATTATAGGTTTTAGGACTTATAGGTCTATAAAGATCTAAGGCTATATAATCTAGATAATCTAGATCTTTATTATATATTGATTCTTTATTAACCTTAGTGATAAACTTGCCCTTAAGGTAGGCTTCACAAGGTAGAAGATTTGTTATATTCATAGCCTTATTATTATTATTATTATTATTTATAAGGTTATTATTTATTTCAGTATTATCTGAAAGATGTTTAAGATATTTATAGCTTCTATAACCTAGACGGTTATGCTATAGTTTATAGAAATCTTTGTCATTGTTATTAGTTATAGATTGCGTATAGAGTATGTTATTATTATTCCTCTTTAAGGGGGCTTTATAACCCTAATTCAAGGGTATTTTAAAGAGATAGAGATTATTAAACTTATAGCCCGTCGCTGTAGTACGGTTATTATATATATTATATAAAATAGGTTTCTGCTATATAATAGAAGCTATACCTATATTATTAAGTCGACTTTGACTAAGTAAATTAATACCTAGTTTAGGTATATAATAGACGTCTTTTAATATTATTTTCTTATTATTAGGGAAAATATTTAAATCTCCCCTTATAGTAGCAGTAAGTTGATTTGCTTTACCCCACTTTATAGAGGTATTTATAGACTTTTTATTATATAAAAGAGTGTATTTTTTAACTATATAGATAGTAGCAGCAGTATCGATATAGAATATAGTCTTAATTTAGTTATAACGCCTTGATCCTAAGACCTTTTCCTTAGTTATAATACTCTATTAAATCAAAGTACCTAAGGTTATATTATCAGTTATTATATTATTATTATAAGGATTATTATACGATATATTTACGTTTTCAAATTCCTAATCTTCATTAGAGTTATTAAGATCTATAGGATCCTCGTTTTGATTAATAGGTTGATCTATATATATATAGGGGGTTATTATAGTATTATTTTCTTCTTCTACTTCTTCTATAACGCTTAAGGTAGTTATATTAACTTCCTTAGTAGTAGTAGAGATAGAAGGCTTTTTGTTTTTATTATTATTTTTATTACTTTTACTCCACTATACTAGGGCCTTTTTAGGGTATAGAAAGGCATAGTTATCCTTAGTATAGCTAGTCTTTTTATAGTTTTTATAATATAGACCCTTTGGTTTTTTCTAAGGCTTTTTAGTAACCTTACTTTTATTTTTATATTTATTATTATTAGTAGTAGAATTTACTACTTTACCCTTACGTCTTGATTCGTCTAATAAATTAGAGAATAGACTATTGAGCGTATAGGCATCCTTATTAGCCCTAAGACCTTGAGTAATAATAGTTATAAAACTATTATACTCTTCGTCTAGGCTATTTAATATATATGCTATAACTACCTAATTAGGTAGTTTAAGCTTATTATATACTAGGCTATCCGTAAGTTCCTTTATTTTATTTATATATTCTTCTATAGAGTTAAAATTACTTAAAGTAGTATTAAATAACTCTTTATAAGTTAGGAACTTGTTAGTAAACCCTGTGGGCTTATATAGGTCTTTAAGATATTTCTAAGCCTCGTAGGCTATTATATTATCCTTTATAACCCTTAGAGGCCTATTATTATAGAATAGCTATATATAACTTAGAGCCTTATTATTTGGATTAATATTATTATTATCTATAGGCTTAGATAAGTCTATAGTTATAT
>JAVHLU010001667.1:0-27052 GCA_036785755.1 Colletotrichum ledebouriae
TATTATTATTATTATTATTATTATTATTATTATTATTTGATATATCCTCTTGTGGGTTGATATCAAACTGAATAGAGCTATTTTCAGCTTGATTATTTCCGCTATTATTATTATTATTATTATTATTATTATTAATTATTTGTGGACGATTTATAGTTATTGGTAGCTCTTTATTATTAGAGGATATAAAGGTATTTTCGAGGATTTCTATATCTCTAGACCATAAAGCCCTTTTAGATATTAGATCCTATATTCTATAGGCGTTTTTGCTATAGTTTATTATAGCTCCCTTTTTAGCCCTTATATCTAGTTTCTTTAGATTAGTTTATTTTTATAATAGCATATACTACCCCATATTCTTATATTAGATATATCTAGCTTATAGCTACTTTTTAACTTAGAAGGCGTTTTATAGCCTATAGAGCTATAAGGGGTTCTATTATATAAATATAAGGTAGCTAAAAAGGCTTCACCCTATAAGTATAGTAGTAAGCCTGAATTATATAATATAGTTGGTACTTTCTTTATTATAGTACGAATTATTCGTTTAACTATGCTATTAGGCTCATGGGTATAAGGAGGCTTTATATTATAAATAATACCCTAATAGATATATATAGCTTTTATTCGTTTATTATTAAACTCTAAGCCACTATTAGTATTAAATTCCTTAACCTGTTTATTATTATTATTATTATTTAATATATTTATAAATTCCTTAAAGGCAGTAGATACCTCTTTAGAATCTTTTGTCTTTAAGAGATATCCCTATGCGTACCTAGTATATTTATCTATAAGTATTAAAAACCACTTATTAAGCTCGGAATTACGCCGCAGCCCCTTCGCAAAAAGACTATAATAAATTCACCTAGTTCGTAGGTATAATTCAGGAAATACTATATAAGTATTTTAACCTATACCCTCTATTAGTTAAGGAAAATAATATAGGAACCCTATATATTCCTACTACTTATAAGTAAACCCTCTAAATATTATAAAGTCGGACGCGCGCTATACTAGGGCTAATTATATTAGAGCTAAATAGGCTACTAAGGCTCTTATAGTAACGCCCTTACTAAACCTTCTAGTAAGGTGCTACGAAAGCTACTATATAAGATAACTCCTTAACTTAAAAGGTCGACCTTTTAGTAAGGTATTAAAGGTAAACGCTATTATATAAGAGGTAACTCCTTAACTAGAGAGGTCTTTCCTAAGAGGTTCTTATAGCTAGAAGTATAAGAAGCTCTATTACTATAAATAGGGCTTTATACCTCTCTCTTATCCTTATTCTTATCCCTTAACTATATTAATACTAAACTCTATATATAAATACGCTAAGCTTAAGCGAGGTATACCTTTTAGTATAAATAATATAGAGGGGATTACTAGAGAGTTTAGCCTTAATATAATTAATAAAACCCGCTCCTTTATTAACTACTCTGCTATATATAGAGAGTATATTATTAGTATAGCCCTTAAGAGGGCTTACCTTAATACCCCTATAGGGGATTTTATAAAGTATAATAGTATTAGAGCTAAGTAAGTAAAGTTAGTAATAGAAGTTTAGCGGGTTATTATATACCCTATAGAGTAGCCCTTCTTTAAGCAGGTCCTCTATATTACTAAGGTAGAGGTAGCCTAGGTAGCCTAGGCGAACGTTAGTAAGTATAGCTTATACTAACGGCTTTAATATAGAGAGAGCGTTACTAATAATAGTATAGCTAGTAGATAAAGTAGTAATAGAGGCGGTATTTAATAGCAGCGCGGGTAGTACGCAAGAGGAAAAGTTAATAATTTTATAGTCTATTAAATAATTAAAAACCACGTTATTATTAATATAAAGTTAAAGATCGTGAGGCTATCTAGTAGGGTATATATAAGTATAGCTATAGTTAGGAGAATTATAATCACGTGACCGAAGGCTATATATTATTAGGAGGCGCGGAGTTAGAAGGTCTATTGCACTTAAGTAGGTAAAATCACTATGCAGTAGCCAGAGGCTAAAAACCACTTATAGTTATTATAAGTAGGTGGTTTTATAGGTCCATATAGGTCTCTAGCTACTTTATCTAAGTAGCTATATTGTTTATTTAAATAGTTATTATATTTTACCTTATTAGTCAACTTGCCTTTAAAGCAAGCTTCACAAGGTATTCTTTTATTAAAATATAATATATTAGTATTAGTTATAGCAGCTTTAGTTAGCTATTATATAGTTTTATAGTTAGCATGACCTAGTCTTTTATGCCATAGTATATTATTATAGTAGGGCTTATAGAGTATAGCCTTATTATATAGGTTATCTTTAGTTATATTTACAGTATTGTTATTATTATTATTATTTATATTAGCAGAGGGTATATTAAAGAAGTATAAGTTATTCTTCTTCTGCCCTATAGCTAGTATTTTATCTTATTTTATATTACATAGAATAGGTTGCTTCTAAAAGATAGAAGCTATACCTAGGTTATTAAGCTTGTTTTAGCTAAGTAAATTAATACCTAGCTCTAGTATATAGTATACGTTATTTAATATTATAGAATATTAATTATTAAAGGATAGTTTTATAGATCCTTCTTTAGTCGTAGTTAAATATCCTACTTCTCCCTATTTAACCCTTTTATTTATATTTTTAATATTATATAGATATTTTATATTACTAATAGTATAAATAGTAGCAGTTATATCTAAGTAGAAAGAGATTTTATTTAAAGAACTAGTTATAGTCTTATTATAGTTCTTTAGGTTATTGAATTCCTGCTTTATTAAGCTACCTAGTAATAGGTTAGTATTATTATTATTATAAGGGTTATTATTATAGGTTATATATACGTTTTCAAATTCATAATCATCCTTATAGAAGTTATTTACGGCTAGAGGAGTATTTCCTCCTTCGTAGTTTATATCCATAAGGTTCAAATCCTCTATAATAGAGGGGTTTATAGCTAAGTTATTAGCTATATTTATAGTGCTTTTAGGCTAGTTATCAACAGTTATATTAACTACTTTAGCTAAATTATTACTCTATTGAGCTGTTTTTTTAGCTTTTTTATTATTTAAAGGCTTCTACTAGTTAGGAGCCTTTTCAGGGTATAAAAAGGCATAATTCTCTTTAGTATAGCCTCTTTTTCTGCAGTCTCTATAGAATAAACCCCTAGTCTTTCTCTAGGGCTTTTTATTAACCCGTTTAGGCCCCTTTTTAGTATAATTTATAGTATTTTTACCTCCTTTTCTCTTATATTTATCTAGTAAATTAGCGAATAAAGAGTTAAGAGTATAGGCCTCTAAGTTAGCCCTAAGGCTTTGGGTTATATTAGTTATAAAACCCTCATAGCTTTCGTCTAAGCTATTTAAAATCCAGGCTATAATAACCTATTTAAGTAAAGCTAGCTTATAATAAGCTAGATTATTAGTTAATTCCTTAACTTTAATAAGGTAATCTTCTATATTACTAAAGTCTTCTAAAGTAATATTAAAAAATTCCCTATAAGTTAGGAATTCGTTTATAAAACCCTTAGGCTCATATAAATTAGCGAGTTTTTTCCAGGCTTTAGGCGCTATTATAGCGTCTTTTATAACCCGTAGGGGTCTATTAGTACATAATAGCTATATATAAGCTAGTGCCTTATTATTTAGGTCCTTATTAGTCTCGCTTATAGGTGCCTCTAAGTTAATATTTATATCCTTACTAGCTAAAAGAGCCTTAACTCTTAAAGCCTAAGTAGTATAGTTAGAGGCTCCTTGAAGCTTAGGGATAGTGAATTTAGCGTCTATTATAGGCGTAGTTATTATTGTTAATAGTGTAAATAGGTAGGAGGTTATATAGTATAGCGGTATAGGTATTAGCCTTATATAGAAGGGCTTAAGGTTTCAATCTCGGTTTCGTCGTTTTAGGCTTTTCGGGTTTTTTTAGCGTTATTTGGCGTTTTTTAGCTTATATAAGCTAGGCTTATAACCTCTTAGGTTATATAATCGTTAATAACGTAATTAATAGCTTAAAAGGGAAATAAGAAGTATAAATAAGTTAATATTAAAGTATCTACCTTCTAAGTAAAAGGGAGTATTCTAGAGAGGGAGAGGCGAGTTATTTATACTTAAGGCTTGGTTTCTAGAGCTTTCTATAGCTACGTAAGCTACTTCCTAAGCTACCCTACTTATTTCCTTATTTAGGTTATTTATTAAGTAGTTTAGTAACCTCAAACCCTTTTAGGTTTAACCTTAACTTAGGTAGTAAAAGCTAGTAGTTTCTATAGCTTTCTAGAGGCTTCTTCTAATAGTATATATAGTATTAATAATACTATAATATACTATATTACGTAATCAACCTCTATTATATAGCCTCTATATTATTATATATTTTTAGTATAGGGTTTTATAGTATATCTCTTATAGGGTAGCTACTATATCCCTAGAGGGGGCCTCCTCTATTATATTATTTATTATAAGTATAGGGTTAGTATAGTACTTATATTCTAAGAAGAATAGTAACAGCTTAGTTATATTACTAACCCTATTATAAAGCGCTAGCTAGGTAGTAGGTAAGAGCTACCCCTAGTTATCCTATACCTAGGTTATAAACGCCTAGAGAATAGCTTATATTTTCTAGTTTTACCTCTTAATACTACTATTAGTTTATAAGTAGTATATAGTATTTAATAGCCTCCTTATATTAATAAGGTAATAGAATTTAGCCTAGAAGTAGCTTACCTAATTAAACCCTTAATTACTAATAATATTATATAGGAACCTATAGAACTAGAAATAAGAAGTAAGGAACTAGTAGGTATAAGCTTCTACCTCTATAGTACCTATCTCCTCTAATATTATTAACTTACCTAGCCTATTTACTATAACCTATAAGTATTAGCTAGTATTATCCTTTATAAGTAGTAAGTTTATAATAAAGTTTATTAAGAGGTCTAAGTATAACTAGTAGGTATTAGTAAGGGCTTTAGGAAGCCCCTCTTAGCTTACGTCTAGATATAAATTCCTCTATAGATATTATAGTTCCTTATAAATCTCTATATTATTTATAATTATCCTAGCTAGTAGAACTACTAGCTTATTATTTATAGCGTATTATTATAGCTTAGGTAAGTAGTTATATTTAAATTATAGCTCCCTTAGTAAGTTATTATTATCCTCCCTACTAGGTACCTATAGCCTCCCCCTAAATATTAGTCTCCTCTAACTATTAATATTATACTTACTAATTTAAACCTTTGCCTTTATATCTAATAAGAAGCTCTAAAGCTAGTAAGTAACTATATAATATATAGCCTTATATATTATATCCTTCTTTATAATTTCTAGCTATAGCGCTTATAGTTTAGGGTTACTATTAAAGACTATAATATCTAGGATATTAATATAGCCCTTCTAACCTCTCCTTACTAAGGGGCTAATTATAAGGTCCCCGTAAGGGTAAGCGTGGTTTAGTATTAGCCATAAGACCCTCCCCTACTTCTACTTATTATCCTACTCTTATAGTATATCCTATACTCTCTAAGAGAGGCTATTACTTCCTTACTAAGGTAGTATTTAATAATAAAGTCGTATTAGGATAGCTCCTCTACTTACTAGCTCTAGCGCTCTATAAGGCGCTACTTCTTTATAAAATATTTAAGCCCCTATTAGTTAGTTAGTACCTTAAAAGTAATTATATTATATAGCTCCGCTCTCTATATATATAAATAAGAAAGGACCTCTAGGAGCTCCTTATTATAAATAGGGTAGTTATATTCTATAAGTAAAAGCTTTTATAAGTAGAATACTATAGGATACTAAGTACCCTCTAAGTTAACTTATAAGAGCACCTCTCTTAATATAAATCCTAAATAATTAGTTTTAATAATAGTTTTATCTTTTAAATTAAACTAGTAGAGTATTAGCTAGGTATTAAAAAGCTATTTAAGCTATAAAAAGGCTTATTCTTAATTATCTCTCTATTAGAATATTATATTCTTCTTAATAAGTAATATAAGTTGTCTAATAATATTCCTATATTCTAGTATATATCACAGCGCTGAGTTAGACCTCCCTGAATTTCGGGTCACGTAACTTGCGAGTCACGTGGCTTATGGGTCATGTGATTACTAAGCGACTCTTTAGCCTTCTAAGGCTGCGCTAGCCTATAGTTAGACTTTCTCCTTCTCTAATACAGAATCTACTTAATATAGTATAATTAAAGTATATTAACCTTCGCCTATTCGCTATTTATAATACTATTCTACGTTTATCTATCTATTCTCTAGAGATAGAAGTATAATATCTTAACTTACTACTACCCTAACCCTATTAATTAACTAATATAAGTATAGTACCTAACTAAGCGGTAAGCTAACTAATCTATGCTAACTAACTAACCTAAAATTAATTAATACCCCCCCTCTACTTTATTATTAATATACTAAATAAGTTATAACTAGCTAGCTATAGTTATAAGGCTGCGACTACGCTTATACTTAATACTAGAAGGCTCCTAGAGCCTTATATTAAAACCCTTTAACGCTACTATACTATACTACCTAACTATAATACTCCCTTATATAAGGACCTAAAGGTTTTTAACTTAAATAAACCTATATACGAGTAGCTTATTAAAAGCTTATTTATAGACCTCGATATAGAGGGATATAAGAGCTTAGCCCGGAGCGCTATTACTAAGCTATAGAAATTCCCTAACCTCCTCGTTATTAACTATAATTACCTAGGTAAGGGCTAGAAGATTACCCTTACCCTTAATAATATAATATAGCTATTTTAGAATAACCCCGATTTAACCTTTACTTAGATTTAAGACTAGCTTATAAAAAGGGCTACTTAAGGTACTAAGTCTTAGGCTTTATACGCTAGATATACTACTATTAGTAATAACCTTTATATACTATATAATATAGCTCTACGCCTAGAATATAAAAATTAAGAGCTCTAGGAGCGCTTAGAGGATACCTATACTACTATTAATAATACTAAATAATCTACTATACTTAAGCGTTACTAAGAGGAGCGTAATTAGGCCTAATATAACGCTACTACTATTATAAAGGAGCGTGATAAGGTAAGGGATACTAATAAAGCCTTATTTTAGTATTTTAAATATAATATAACTACTACGCCCCCCCCTATGAGCCCTCTCTCTAGTAACTATAGCGCCGCGCTTTAGGCGATCCTTAACTAAATAATATACCTTAAGAGTTAGGTCTGCTCTAGCTCGCCTATATTAACTACTAGCTATAGTAATACCTACCCTACTAAGATACCTAAAGTCCCTATCTTTATAAGTACTAAGGGTATTAATCCTAAGTACCTAAAGTTTAATACCTAGCTTTTTTATATTAAGATATACCTTAATAATAGGGAGTATTATAGCAAATCCTAACGCTTTAAGTATATACTCTCACGCCTTAAAGGAACTACTTATAACGTTTTATCCCCTCTCCTCTTAAGTAACCCCCCTTAAATTACTATAGTAGAATAGCTTATTAAAGAGCTAAAGGGTATCTTTATAAACCTAGTTTAGTATAATAAAGCCTAGATAAAGCTTAATATCTTTACTATCTTATTTAAGGATATTTAAGTTAAGTAAGTAACCTTTACTAAACTTGCTTATAAGGCTAAGCTCTTAGAATCTTTGTAGCGCTAGAAGTTCTATAAGAAGTTACCTACCTCCCTCTAGAATTAGTGCTCTTTTTATTATATAAATAGCGCTTTTAACTTCTAGGACTATATTACCTAGGTTTATACTATAGCTTATATTATAGCGCCTCCTAATACCTATTTAGCTAACTAAATTACTATATAAGGCCCCGCCCTAGCGGCTTGTACTAAACTTTCTAGTAGAGGGAACCCTTATGCTTAAGCCTATACTAACTAAAACTATATCCCCGAGGCTTTATATAAGAAGCTCTATAACTAGGGCGCTTGCTTTATCTATAGTAATATTAGCTATACCTCGCGGGATTGCTCCTATAAGAGGGCTAGAGCTACTATAAGTATTACTAAGCCTACTAAGGCTACTAGTAGCAACCTAGAGCTAGTAGAAAACTAGAGCCCCTAGTAAAAATAGACTCCTTCCTAGGGAAGACCTAAAGAGATTAGTAATTAGTAATAGTATCTATTAACTTATAATAACTAGTTAGTAGCAAGCTACTAGAGAAAGAGTTAGTCCTAGTTTATAATAAATATAATATTTACCTTAAGGCCCTTCTTAATACTAGAGTAAATAGCTATACTTTTATAAATACTTATATAACCCCCTTATTAAGGGATTTTTATTATATTAAATATAATAAGCTATAGTACCCTATTCTAGCTACTAGTTTTAATAGAGAGCTATTAAATACTATAACCGAGGTATAGACGACTTATATATAAGTAGACTACTAAGAATTAATATAAATACCCCTACTCTAACTTAATACCAGGAGATATAACCTTATCCTTAGCTACTTATAGTTTAATTACTATAATATTAGCGTAGATATACGCTATTAGCGCTTATACTAGCTAAGTAATACCCCTTTAGCCTGAGACCTCCCCTGAATAATTATATAAGACGCTAAGGACCTCCTCTAACCCGCTAGAATTAATATAGAGTATTAACTTAACGCTAAATACTACTAAGCTACGTTTAAAGCTAAGGAATAGCTATATAATACCTAGAAAGCTATAGTAAGTAAGATAAAGGCCCCTATAAAAATTCTATAACGAAGTAGCGCGCCTGGGGACTTAGGATATAATAATAACTTATAGAAAATAAATATAGCGTTAAATGGAGCGTTAACTATAAGTTAGACCTAGCTTATATAGCATTAAAAGCCTAAACCCCTTACTCTTAAGGCCTAGTAAGTAAGAAGAAATCTTAATATAGCGCTTATTAGTACTATGAGGTTTAAGAGGAACCTAAGACGTACTAATATTAAATTAGGTTCTATATTACTATATAGCTTAATCTAATAATTATAGATAAGTAAGAGGAAGAAAAAAGAGGTATTAGCCCGCTAGAGGTTAATAAAGCTAAAAATTAATAACTAGTTAAGGAGAGACTCCCCCCCTATCTTTAGAGCTAGAGGGACTACTTTAATAAAATAGCTAGTAACGCCTTACTTCCTTACTACTCTTATAACTACTAGATTAAACTAGAGCTTAGTATAAAAGAGTAGCTAACCTTCTACTTACTATATAAGTAATCCTTACTAGAACTCGAGGCTACCTAATAATATCTCCTTAAGAACTTAAAAAAGGGCTTTATAATACTAGGTAATACTTTATTTATATCCCTAATACTATTTATTTAAAAAGGTAATAAATACTTAAGGTTTTATATTAACTTTTAAAAGCTAAATAGATTTACTAAGAAGGATTAGTACCTACTACCCTTAATTAATAAAATATTAAGTCGAATTAGCTAAGCTAGGTTATTTATAAAGATCGATATCCGCTAGGCGTTTTATTAAATCTGTATTTACCCTAATTTAAAGGACTTAATAACGTTCTATACCTGCTATAGCTCCTATAAGTATAAGGTTCTACCCTTTAGGCTCTATAATAGCCTAGTAATATACTAATAGTATATAAACGATACGCTTATAGAGTACCTAGACGACTTCTATATAATATATATAGATAATATCCTAGTTTACTTAGAGGACCCCCTCTAGTATAAAGAATACGTTAGAAAGGTCCTTAATTAGCTACGCTAAGTAGGGCTTTAGGCTAATATTAAGAAGTGCGAATTTAGCCTAACTATAACGCGCTACCTTAGGTTTATTATTATAATTAAAGGGATTAGTCCTAACCCTAAGAAGGTTTCTATAGTAAGGGACTAGTAACTACTAACTATAGTGCGCAGCGTTTAGTTTTTCTTAGGGTTCTATAACTTCTACTACTAATTCGTTATAAATTATAAGAAGATCGCTAAGCTACTTACTAAACTTATAGCTAAAGGGGCCTAATTTAACTTTAATAGTAACTATATAGTAGTATTTATAATACTAAAAGAGGCCCTAATATTAGCCCCTATCCTATACTACTAGAAGCCCGAACTACCTACCTAGGTTAAGATAGACGCCTCTAACTTAGTTTATACCGCTACCCTCTTCTAATAATAAACTAATAATAGCTTATAGTACCTTATAGCTTATTTCTTAAAGATAATATTACTAATAGAGATAAACTACCCTATTTATAACTATGAGATAATAATAATTATTCTAGCGCTAGAGGAGTAGAGGGCTAAACTCTCTATAGCTACCTAGCGTTTTAAAGTTATTATAAACTACTAACTACTACTCTACTTTATAACTAAGCGGCTCCTAAATATCCGCTAAGCCTACTAGTTTAATATCTTAGCTAGTTTTAACTTCTATATCTAGTACTACCTAGGGTATAAAAACGTGCTAGCTAATACCCTCTTATAGAAGAACGAAGACCTCTAAATATAATAAGCTATCTACGAGTCTAACTATACCTAGGTGCTACTACTACCTACTTACCTATCCCTAGAGGTAATAAGCAAACTATACTAATTACTTAAATCCGCCTTAAGTTACCCTATAGTAACTATTAACGCTCTAGAGCTAGAGGATAAGTTAAAAGGTTACCTCCTAGTTTAGTATATCCTCTAGTTAAACTATAAACCTAATATACTATTACTTTAGCTATTAAAAATACTTATAGCTACTAAAAAAGAACGCTAGAGAATATAGGAAGGGCTCCTAATTATAGATAGGAAGCTTATAGTACTAGAGGAAAAAGACCTACGCATAAGGTTAATTTATAAAGCTTATATTTAGAGGCTTATAGCACACCTAGGTTAGAATAATATTATCAAACTCCTAAAGGAACGCTACTACTAGTCCCGCCTAACTACTAATATTAAGTAGTATATTTATAATTACTATACCTACTACTAAGTATAGAAGCTAAGAGATAAGCCTCTAGGCGAGTTAAGACCCCTGCTAATACTAGACTACCCTTAGGAATATATTATAATAGATTTTATATCCTATCTACCTAACTACTATAGGTATAATAACGTATTTGTCGTAGTATACTACCTCTTAAAGAAGATAGTCTCCCTCCCCTACTATAAGACTATTATAGCGCGGGATCTTATATAGTTATACTATACTTATATCTTCTAGTATATAGGTTTCCCTACTATAATTATATCTAATAGGGGTCCTTAGTTTACTTCTAACTTCTAGAACGAGCTCTATAAGATATATAGTATAACTATATAGTTAAGTATAGCGGGTTATACTAAAACTAATAAGTAAATAGAAATTCTTAACTAGTACCTAACCTAACGCTTACGCCTATTAATAAACTAATTCTAGGATAACTAGAGCGAAATACTCCCTACTATAGACTTTACCTAAGTAATATTACTAAATAAAACTATAGGGCTTATACTATTTAAAATCGAGCGAGGATACTTATTATAGATAAGTTTTAACTAGGACTAATACATATAGAAGCTCTTAATAACTAAGGAAAAGATTAACTAGGGCGACGCCTAATAGTTAATATAAAACCTCTATAGTATTTAGGATATTATAAAAGGGAATATAGTTATAGCTTAATAATATTATACCCGCGCTATAAATCGCTACTACTAACCTAATAACTTAGCTATTAGTAACTCTATCTATATATTAATAGAGGGATAGCGCTAGGAAAACTCTTTAAAGTTATTAATACTATAAGATAGCTTATAGCTAATTAAGGCTATAGGGCCTAGGGGGATATAGATACTAGACCTACTAAAGGAATATAACTACTACCCTATATTCTACCTAAGTAAGCTCTAGAAGGCTACTAGCAATCCTCTTCTAGGCTAGTTTAAAACCCCGCTACCCCCTATTAAGTTTAATAATAAGCTAGAATATGAGGTTATATATATAACTACTAGCTAGTTATACTAAAGATAGTTATAATATTATACTAACTAGAAGGGTTATAACTACGATCCTACTTAGTATAATACTAAGAGTTTTAAGTACGCCCCCGCGGCGCTATAGGACTTCTATACTACTAACCTAATAGTAATAGGACTACTAAAATATCTTTCAGCTTAGCTCTTAGCTACTATATGAGATAAGGACCCTGCTATTATAGATAATAATAACGCCCCGGTATAAATATAGATAGGGAGGATACTACTAGAGGAATACTAGTATAGTAATAGATTAGTTACTATAGATAGTAATACTAATAAAGGGGGGGGGTAATATTATAGCGCTAAGTTAGACCTCCCTGAATTTTAGGTTATATAACTTGCGAGTTACGTAACTTGCGGGTTATATAATTACTGAGTAACTCTTTAGCCTTCTAAAGCTACGCTAGCCTATAGTTAGACTTTCTCCTTCTCTAACGCAGAATCCACTTAATATAGCGTAATTAAAGTATGTTAACCTTCGCCTATTCGCTGTTCGTGACATATAAATATATTATAATAATTTATAAACCCTAGGAAGCTCTAAACCCCCTTTAGGGAGGTAGGGAGTAACTACTTAATAATCGCCTAGAGTTTCTTAGGGTTATAGGAGAGACCCTCTCCTATTATTATACTAAACCCTATATACTTAACCCTCTTAAATAAGAACTTATACTTTATAAGGTTAAGGTTTAGGCCTATATCTACTAGCCTCTAGAGGACCTCCTAGACCTTCCTCTTATAGTCTTCCCTTATTTTATTAGAGTAAATTAATATATTATTTATATAAGTAGTAAGAAAGTTATAAAAGAAGTCCTATAAAGTGCTATTAATATATTACTAGAAGCTAATAGGGGTACTAATTAGCTTAAATAAGTAAACTACTTATTTAAATAACTTATACTAGGTATAAAATATAGTTCTCTCTTAGTACTCCTCTACTACTCTTAACTTATAGAAAGCTATTATTATATCTAGCTTAGTATACTACTTAGCTATACTTACTTAGTATAGCGTCTTAGAGATTAATAAGAGGGGGTAGTAATCTTTCTTAGTAATTATATTAAGGGCCCTATAGTTAATATAGAAATAAATTCCCTTACCTAGCTTCCTTATAAAGAGTATTCATATTCTAATAAGTAAGCTACTAGCTTTAATAAACCCCTTATCTAAGAGGTCTTATAAGGTCTTTTTTAGTACTAATAGCTTTTCTCTTAATATATTATTAAGTTCGGAATTACGCCGCAGCCCCTTCGCAAAAAGACTATAATAAATTCACCTAGTTCGTAGGTATAATTCGGGAAATACTATATAGGTATTTTAACTTATACCCTCTACTAGTTAAGGAAAATAATATAAGAACCCTATATATTCCTACTACTTATAAGCAAACCCTCTAAATATTACTATATAAAGTCAGACGCGCGCTATACTAGGGCTAATTATATTAGAGCCGAACGGGCTACTAAGGCTCTTATAGCAATACCCTCGCTAAACCTTCTAGTAAGGTAAAAGCTACTATATAAAATAACTTCTTAACCTAAAAGGTCGACCTTCTAGTAAGGTATTAAAAGTAAATACTATTATATAAGAGGTAACTCCTTAACTAAAGAGGTCTTTCCTAAGAGGTTCTTATAGCTAGAAGTATAAGAAGCTCTACTACTACGAGTAAGGCCTTATACCTCTCCCTCTTCCTTATCCCTTAACTATATTAATACTAGACCTTATATATAAAAACGCTAAGCCTGCGCGAGGCACGCCTTTTAATACTAATAATATATAAGAGCTTACTAGAGAGTTTAATATTAATATAATTAATAAAACCCGCTCCTTCTTTAACGATTCTATTATATATAGAGAGTATATTATTAATATAGCCCTTAAGAGGGCTCTTATTAATACCCCTAGAGGGGATATTTATTATTATATTATAGCTAAGTAAGTAGACTTAGTAGTAGAAGCTAAATAAGTTATTATATACTCTATAAAGTAACCTTTCTTTAAGCAGGTCCTCCGTACTATTAAGGTAGAGGTAGCCCAGGCCCCTTAGGGCTTAAACGTTAGTAAGCATAGCTTATACTAACTGCTTTAATATAGAGAGAGCGTTACTAACAATAGCATAGCTACGAAGGCATTAGCTAACCTAATTAAATAAGAGGACTATAAAGGTAGTAACGACTTCTAGCGGATAAAGCGGTAATAGAGGCGGTATTTAATAGCAGCGCAGGTAGTACGCGAGAGGAAAAGTTAATAGTTTCGTAGTCTATTAAATAATTAAAAACCACGTTATTATCAATATAAAGTTAAAGATCGTGAGGCTATAGGCATATATAAGTGCAGCTATAGTTAGGAAAGTTATAATTATATAACCGAAGGCTATATATTATTAGGAGGCGCGGAGTTAGAAGGTCTATTACACTTAAGCAGGTAAAATCACTATGCAGTAGCCAGAGGCCCTCTTAATATATTATAAAGGGGGCCCTAGGGGAGTAGTAGCTCCCTCCTATCTAGTCCTAGTATAAGGTTAATCTAGTAGTTTACTCCTAGTTATTTAGGGGGTAGTAAGTAAGCCTTATTAGGGTTAAATAGGTTAGGAAACTCCCTTAAGACCTAGCTTAATAAATAGTATTATTAATCCTCTTTTAGTTTTAAGTTTAAGGCTTTCTTAATATTAGCTAAGCTAATAGCTTATACTAATACCTCTTTAGTACCCTCCTAATACTTATCTTATTATTTTATTAGGTATTAGTAGATTATAGAGAATAAGGGTATATTAAGGAACCTTATAGCCCTTATTTCCTTTATAAGGGGCGTTTCTTCTTAATCCTTTAGGTATAGCCTAACTTATCCCCTCTTATAATATACTTAGGAAGCTATAATATTATAAATAACCTAGCTTTATTCTATTTAAGAGTACCCTAAGAGAATATTAAGGTCTAGGCTATTAACTATATATATAAACATACGCTAGGTATAACTACTTATTTCTAAGTTAAATATTACTATACTTAGCATATTACCTAGTAATAGTCTACTAAGTATATACTATCTTATAAGTTAGTATCTCTTCTTAATATATAAAAAGTAGAGGTATTAAGCTAGGGAAAAGTTAATTATTATATAACTATTACTCCTAATATCTACTAAGGTATAAGCTAGATATCCTCTATTAACTCTAACTTAAATAATAATTAGCTTATTATTAACTAGTTATTCCTATTTATATTCTTCTTAACTTAATATCTCCTTCTTAATAGGCTCTAGGGCCTAATTTCGCTCTAGAGTTAGTCTTTTCCTAACTCCTTATCCTCTTCTAAGGAGTTAGTTACTACCTAATAGTTATTTATAACCTCGTAGTATACTAGTTCTTCCTTTAAGGTCTTTACCTTTATAACCCTAAGTAGCTAGTCTTCTTTATTAGGGTAGCGCTAGGTAATATAGCCTCTAGCTCTATAAATATAATAGGTATAGGGGTCTCTTATACCCTTCTAAAGCTATTAGTATTATACTAGGGAGGTACTTAAGAAGGACCTAGAGTTTTAATAGTTATAATATCTTACCTCCTTAACTTATAAGATATATATAGCTCTAGCTATATAGATATCCCCCTTAGTATCCTTAGTAATAAGTCTCTAGTAAGTTACTAAGTAGTTACTAGTAACCTTCTAGCGCTCTACCTTCTATATAATACTCTAGACCTTTAAGAGCTAGCTACTATAGTTAGCTAGTAAGTTAATAGTAATTAGCTAATCCCTTAGCCTAGGGGTAAGGGAGGCTTCTAGAAATAAGATCTAGACTTAATTAAGCTAATTTATATTACTTATATTAGCTAGTATTTATTTAAATTTTAGTAAGAAGGTTACTAGGGATTCGTTCTCTTTTTATTAGAGGGTTTATAGTTAGGCTATAGCTTATAACTAGATATTTAGGTCCTTATATATCTAGTTTAGGTAAGCTATAAAGTCCTTAGGGTTATATCTTCCCCTACCCCCCCTAGCTCTATAGAAAGTAGAGACTACTTACTAGGCTATAGTATCTAAGTAGGAGTTAATAAGGTATTATACCTCTATATCTATAGTATAGAACGCCCTATCTATAGTAATCTTATACCTTATTTATTATACCTAGGTAATATATTCTTTCTACTTACTTAAAAGCTTTAGGAGTAGGGGTAATAGCTTCTAGTATATTATATTAAATATTACTGGTACCTTACTAGTAGTACTTATAGGGGTTTATATAGCTATATAATAGCTATTCCCCTACTTAACCTCTTATAACTATTACTAGAGGGACTCTATTACTACTACTAAATCGGCTTATAATAGCTTATCTCAAGTTTTAGCTATATTACTATTAACTATCTTACTAATAGGGAGTAGTACTCGACTTATTATTATTATTATAGTAATAAGCTTAAATATATAAGGGGTTAGACCTAAGTTTATTTAATAAGAGGTTACTATAATACTATTTATTTAAGCTAAAGAGGAAAAGGGGAAGTTTTCCTCTCTAGTAGAGATTTCGCTAGTCTATAGGGAATAACTAAAGAGGCCCCGGGTAGGCCCTAGGTAGCTCCTTAAGGCAGTAAACCTGGGTAGAAGCCTAGGTAGGCTTAACCCGGGCGTAGCCTATAACACTATAGTTAGTTAGACGTTATAAATTAATAATAATGATATTAGTAGTAGAATATAAGCTATAGTTTTAATAACCCTATAATACTAATTACTAACTAGGTAAGACTAGCGATACTTATCTTTTATATAACTATAATAGTTATCCCGTCGTTATGAGAAGAAACCTATATACTAACCGACTATAGAATTCACTAGCTAGTAGATTTAGTTGAAATAAACCGTACTAAAGCTAGCTAAATAACTATAATCCTAATTACAATCCTAACTAATAAGATATAGCATAGCTATTATAGCTTACTTTAAGCTTCTAACTAATGCAGAACTAGCCTAACTAAAACACTAGATTCCCTATATTATACTATTTAACTAGAACTAATATAATAACTAAGGTAGCTAGGACTAGAAGCTTATACCTAAGAATAGACGCCTTAGATAGAATACTAATAACTAGAACTAAAGCACTCCTATTAAAGCTAACTAGTTATAGTATTAATTAGTATAATATAGAGAGATAACTCTATCTAGTTAGTAACCTAATAGCTATTAATCCCTATCTATAACTAATAATATCGAGAAGCTACTTACCATAGCTTATAATAATTATATATAAACCGAGGTAACCCCTAAATAGATTAAACCTAGTAGCGATTTTAACTTTATGAACTACAATAAAAGATTTATTAATACTTACTTTATTACTATAATACTACTTGACTAGCCCTACCCCTTAATAAGTAAGAAGTATTACTTTTATAAATAATTATTTCCTAGTAATAACTAACTATATCTGTATATCTAATAAGACTATTTAAATAACGCTTAGCTCTTATTAGCTACTATTATAGCTTAGTTTAGAAACTCCTAAGTAATAAACCTACCTATATCTAACTATATAACGGAAACTAAACTACCTATCTAACTTAACTTATTAGTTAATACCTCTACTTAGATTAGAGCTAGATTTAGATTCTAATCCTAATTATACTAATAGTACTAGATTATACCTAACCTAGATCGTGAGTTAACTATATAACTCGATATCTATAGCAATACTAAATACTCCTCCTTATTACTAGATAGGACTACGCTAAACTAATATTAACCTATACCTAATATCTATATTTAATCTATTCTACTTATAGTTAAAGGTATGAGTAAAAATACCTACTATATAGATTAATACGTTGTTCTTAATTTATACCTCTAAGGTATATAACTCTCTATAGATAAACCTATTATCGCTACTATCTAATAAGAAGTATTTATTATAAATAACCTATCTGCTAGCCTACTTATTAGTATAGATTATCTAGGCCCTAAATAATATAATATTCTTAATAGCAAGGGCTATATAATAATAAGATCTTATAGGGCCTCTAGCTACTGCATAGTGATTTTACCTACTTAAGTGCAATAGACCTTCTAACTCCGCGCCTCCTAATAATACACAGCCTCCGGTCACGTGATCGTAATTGCTAACTACCTTTTCTAACTATAGCTACACTTATATATACCTATTAGTTAATAGCCTCACGATCTTTAACTTTATATTAATAATAACGTGGTTTTTAATTATTTAAACTATAAAACTATTAACCTATCCTCTTATGTACTACCCGGGCTACTAATAAATACCCCCTCTATTACTACTTTATCAGCTAGCTATATTATTATTAGTAACGCTCTCTCTATATTAAAGTAAGTTAGCATAAGCTATACTTACTAACGTTTAAGCCCTAATAAGCCGCCTCTACCTTAGTAATATAGAGGACTTACTTAAAGAAGGGCTACTCTATAAGGTATATAACGACCTATATAGCTTCTACTACTAAGTTAGCTTACTTAGCTCTAATGCTATTATACCTTATAGAGTCCTTTATAGAGGTATTAAGGTAAGCCCTCTTAAGAGCTATATTAATAATATACCCTTTATATATAGTGGAGTAGCTAATAAAAGAGCAGGTTTTATTAATTATATTAATATTAAACTCTCTAGTAATCCTCTATATATTATTTATATTAAAAGGTATATCTGCCTTAGGGTTAGTATATTTATATATAGGGTTTAGTACTAATATAGTTAAGGATTTATTATAGGTTATAGGTATACCTAGGACTTCGTAGATAAGGATAAGGAAGAGGGAGAGGTATAAGGCCCTACTCGCAAAGCTTTTTATACTTCTAGCTATAAGAACATCTTAGGAAAGACCTCTTTAGTTAAGAAGTTACCTCTTATATAGTAATATTTATAATACTTTACTAAAAGGTTAACCTTTTAAGTTAAGAAGTTATCTTATATAGCTTTTATAATACCTTTAGTACCTTACTAGAAGGTTAACCTTTTAGGTTAAGGAGTTATCTTATATAATAGCTTTTACTTTTAGTACCTTACTAGAAGGTCGACCTTTTAAGTTAAGGAGTTATCTCGCGTAGTAGCTTTTATAATACCTTATTAAAAGGTTTAGTAAGGGCGTTTCTAGGCTATAAGAGCCTTAGCAGCTTGTTTAGCTCTAATATAATTAGCCCTAGTATAGCGCGTATCTAACTTTATATAGTAATATTTAGAGGGTTTACTTATAAGTAGCAGGAATATATAGAGTTCTTATAGTATTTTCTTTAACTAATAGAGGGTATAAGTTAAAATACTTATATAATATTTCCTAAGTTATACTTATAAACTAGGTAAATTTATTATAGTGTTTTTATAAAGGGGCTGCGGCGTAATTCCAAACTTTATAAGATCTTATAGTATTAAAATTCCTATAGTAGCATAGTATAACGAATCCCGTTATAAAGCTAGAGTCGTAGCTAAGGATATAATAATTATTCCTACTAACTCCTTAATAATAGTCCTTATATAATATACGATCTCAGACTATAATATATAATAAGACCTACTATTTAAGCCTACTAACTTACCTATCGCATCCTATATAATATTAATAGATATATCCTTATTAGAGATCCTTATTTAGAATAATACTACGATAGGCTAAACCCTATAATATAACTAATTTATTAGATATCTTATATTAATTAACCTGACTACTTAGTTTTAGATAGTTAATAAATCCGAAGCTATAATAGCGTCTGAATTCGCCCTTAAGGAACTATATTAACTAGAGAAGTATATAATTAATACTATACTTAAGTAATGATAATTAGTTTATAACTACCTAATAGGCATTAAGATCTATAATTACTAACCTAACGCTAATTCTCTTACTATACTAATTAATAAATTTGCCTACGTCTTTACTAATACCAGCTTTACTAATATACCTAAGGAATAATAACTACGCGTATACTTTAAACCTAAGTAGGATAAGCAAATCCCTTCAAAATATAAGATCTACGTATTAGGAGGCCCCGAATGAGGTATTATTAAATATATTATTAATAAGTTAAGCCTAAAACTATACTATATAATAACCTAAGTCCTATTTGCATTCCTAGTATTTATTATTTAGTAAGAATAACCTATATTTATTAACGCTATAATATCTAATAAGGAGATAACTATAATATAATAGCTATCTAGTAATAAATATTAAAAAGAGTATATATTTATTAATATACGTCCGCTAAATAATATAACTCTTACAGATACCTATCTAATAAAAACTTAGGATAATATTACCGCGAAGTATATTAACGTAACGTATATTTCCACGTTTAATATAATAGTATTCTACTACTAATAGCAATTCTACCATAGTTCGTAATAGGTGTTTATAATTACTACCTATAAGGGATAATTTACCTTTAAATATTCTATAATAAGATATAAGAATAGCAACGCCTATATATAATAATAAATAGATTTAATCCTATCTATATCTAATACTAACTTATATTATAACGATATTATTATTACCTCTAAAGGCCTTAATAATTACCTTAACGACCCATGTAATATACTTTAAGCCCTATTAGATACTAATATCTTATTAGGACCTAATAGGTCCTATATTAGCTTCCCTATAGTAGTTATATTAAGTAAAATAGTTAACTCGTTTAATCTTAGTATACCTATATCTAAATTAAAAGTAATTAAAGCTATTAAGTTCCTAATAACTTTATAATCTCTCGAGTATTTTCTTAGTCTTATATCTAGCTTATAATACTATATCCCGCAATATACTTAAATTATAAAACCACTCGAGGATCGAAAAACGATACTACTATATACCTATAAATAACTAAATAATAATAATACCCTAAAGACTAGTAAGATATCTAAGCCCGCCTAAAGGTTATAGGTAACTACTATTAATATCCTAATACCTATAGTAAAGGAATCTAACGCCTTCTGGATACTTAAGGATACGTTAACTACTAATATAATACTTATATCCTTTTTACCTAAATAATAACTTTAAATTAAGTTTAATATATTATCTGATAGTTTTAATATCTAAGTATTTTATATTAAAGACTCTATTATATTAGCTAATAGATAGTACCCCCCACGCAGCGCTATTAAGCTAATCGCTTTTATCTTATATATATTAAGTAATACTAAGAAATAATACTAGTTAATAGAGCTCGAGGTAGCTAGTTATATATAGACTATTTCTAAAACTAAATACGAGATCCGATCTATATTAAGTTTAGAATTACGCCGCAGCCCCTTCGTAAAAAGACTATAACAAATTCACCTAGTTTATAGGTATAATTTAGGAAATATCATATAAGTATTTTAACTTATACCCTCTACTAGTTAAGGAAAATAATATAAGAACCCTATACGTTCTTATTACTTATAAGTAAACCCTCTAAATATTATAAAGTTAGACGCGCGCTATACTAGGGCTAATTATATTAGAGCTAAATAGGCTATTAAGGCTCTCATAATAACGCCCTTATTAAACCTTCGAGTAAGGTAAAAGCTACTATATAAGATACCTCCTTAACCTAAAAGGTTACCCTTCTAGTAAGGTGCTGCGAAAGCTACTATATAAAATAACTTCTTAACTAAAGAGATCTTTCCTAAGAGGTTCTTATAGCTAGAAGTATAAGAAGCTCTATAAGTAGGGCCTTATACCTCTCCCTCTTCCTTTTCTTTATTTATAAAGTCCTAGGTATACTTATAACCTATAATAAATCCTTAACTATATTAATACTAGACCCTATATATAAAAATACTAAGCCTGCGCAAGGCACGCCTTTTAATACTAATAATATATAAGAGCTCGCTAGAGAGTTTAGTATTAATAAGATTAATAAAACCCGCTCTTTCTTTAACTACTCTATTATATATAAAGAGTATATTATTAGTATAGCCCTTAAGAGGGCTCTTATTAATACCTCTAGAGGTAATACTTATTATTATATTATAGCTAAGTAAGTAGACTTAGTAGTAGAAGCTAGGTAGGTTATTATATACCCTATAGAGTAGCCCTTCTTTAAGTAAGTCCTCTATACTATTAAGGTAGAGGTAGCCTAGGCCCCTTAGGGCTTATTAATAAGTATAGCTAGCTCTAACTACTTTCATATAGAGAGAGCGTTGCTAATAATAGCATAGCTATAAAGATAGTAATAACTAGCGGATAAAGCTGTAATAGAGGTAGTATTAGTAGCGCGGGTAGTGCGCAAGAGGAAAGGTTAATAGTTTTATAATCTATTGAATAATTAAAAACTATATTATTATTAATATGAAGTTAAAGATTATAAGGCTATTAATAGGTATATATAAGTATAGCTATAGTTAGGAGAGGATTATATGACTAAAGGCTGTATATTATTAGGAGGCGCGGAGTTAGAAGGTCTATTGCACTTAAGTGGGTAAAATCACTATGTAGTGGCTAGAGGCTGTCCGATCTGTATAAATAGTACCCGTAGTGCTATTTATAAACTATAAGGCTATTATTAATATCTAATCTTATTAGGTTAACGATACTACTAACTCTATAGCACGTATTATAGCTAATAAGAAGCTTATCTAAGCTATAGAATATATATCTTAGTCTAAGATCTATATTATCTATAAACCTAGAAAAGACTACCTTATACCTAACGCGTTTAGCTAACTTCTAGCTAATAACCCTACGCTAGCTAATACCCTAGGAGCTCTAGATATCCTCCCTAATAACTATATGATAGACCTTGCTTTTATAACTATATCCAATAACGCAAATTAGAAGCCTACTATTTATAATCTAATTAATAATAATTAACTAACTAACTTACTACTTATCTAGGAATAGCCCTTACTAAAACCTATTAAAGTAGCTAGTATTCTACTTAAGTATAATATTAAATAACTAGTATTTATAATTAGTAAAATCGCACCTAAATTTAAAGTAAAACTATAGAATAGCTATAAGATAGACCTAGTATGATAGAAAATACTTAACGTTATTTATAATAATACAAAACTAGAACTAGATAACTGCGACGACCTACCGTTTCAAACTAAGCGAGGACTACTATAGAAGATAGATTCTAACTATATCTTATAACTATATATTCTAAGATCCTACTTTAGTAATATCTTTAATACTATATATAATAGTAACTACCTTAGCTATAATAAACTATCCGAATTCGTCTCATAATACTATATATATAATAGCCTTAAATAACTATATAACTATCTATATTACTATCTATATAACTATCTATATAACTATCCCTAATACTAGGTCTTCTAGATCTAATAATATAAGGCTTATAGTAACTTATAACCTATTCTTCTACCCCTATATCTATACTAGATAATATCTATTAACTTTATATTAGTACTACCCCTATCTAATGAAGGATTTAATATAGCCCTTATCTTAGTCTATAAACTTATAAAAGAGATACTTATAATCCCTAGTAAGATAACTAATAATATAGAGATATAGGGAACTTAACTAGCTTATTACTTAATGTTATCTAACTAGGGATTCCTAAAGGTTATTATCTTAGATCGGGACCTAAAGTTCTTATTAGTAATATAGAGGTTAATATAGCGCGAGATAGATATAATGTTATTCTACGTAATAGCTTACTATTTATAAGCTAATAGCTAGATAGAACACATAATATAAGCTATTAAATCCGCTATATCTTTCAACTTTTACGCTCTTAAAAGCCCGAACTTATAGCTAATATATATCTTATAATTAGAATTTAAATTTAACCATACCTAATTAGTATTAACTTAATTATCCCTAAACGAGATTATGAAGGAATTTCCTCCTAATAAATAATATATATCTAACTATTAATAGTATAAATATTAGTATATAACGCCGTCCCTATTGCTATTGTTATAATAAAGTACTACTATAACTAATACTATATAACTAAGTTCTTTAACGTTAATAATAAGGTCTACCTAAGACTATATAAGGGTTGTAATATACTATAAGCTATTATTATAGGACCTAAATATAGATAACGCTATATAAAACTATTTACTATTATAAAGTATATTATTCGATCTATATATTAACTTGCCTTACCTCCTTACTTTAAGATCTATAATATTATCTTAGTTAACTACTTAGAACTAATAGCTAGCTAACTTAATCTATATAAATAATAACTACTACTTATCCTACTTATCTCTACTAAAGACTAGTTATTAGTACTTAACTACATCTTATAATAATATAACGTTAAATCTAGTAAGTAATACCTCGTTACTTATTAAGATCTAAGCCCTAATTATAACTGATAGATTTTATAATCCAATTAAGTAAAATATAATGACTACAATGACCTGTTATAATAAGATAATAATATTAAATAGACCTAATAATAATAGTATAACAATAATAGATACTAATAGGAACGGGATTTAGATATTAGTAGTAAGGGCACTATATTTTTAGAGGGGGGCAGACTATTACGCTAGCCTATATATAGGCTACCCTATTATATAAGTATTAAGTTCGGAATTACGCCGCAGCCCCTTCGCAAAAAGACTATAAGAAATTCACCTAGTTTATAAGCATAATTTAGGAAATACTATATAAGTATTTTAACCTATACCCTCTATTAGTTAAGGAAAATAATATAAGAACCCTATATATTCCTACTACTTATAAGTAAACCCTTATATAAAGTTAGATATATACTATACTAGGGCTAATTATATTAGAGCTAAATAGGTTACTAAGGCTCTCATAGCCTAGAAACGCCCTCGCTAAACCTTCTAGTAAGGTGCTGCGAAAGCTACTATATAAGATAACTCCTTAACCCAAAAGGTCGACCTTCTAGCAAGGTGCTGAAGGTGAAAGCCACCATACGAGATGACTCCTATTATATAAGCATAACCGATATATAGATATATCCGCCCACAGCCCACAGGGCACCACATAGTTAGCAATGCATCGCATTACACACACATCCAGAGGGACCCATTACACCTAGGCTCCTGGCCCCCTTCTACTTCTACACCTGCACAGGCATCTCAAAGGTTAGTGCGGTAGGGTCCCACTATTATTGGGGTTATAGAAAATAGCATAGGTTAATAACAGCAGCCCCCTTGATGCACTAACCTTTGAGATGCCTGCGGAGGTGTACGTATAGGTAGGCCCGTGGATCACAGCTTCGCCCGTCATGTTCCACAGCTACGTACCTTCACTCCTTCCTAACTCAGAAAAATCTCACTCTTTATACCCGCTTCTTAATAACCTTTATGTCTGAAAAAAAAAAAAAAAAAACAGGGTCTTTTCCACGCCAAATAATGAATAAAACCTCAACAGTACCTTAGTTACTAACTACTGTGACGATTTTGAGTAAAACCTTGAGCTAGAAGACTTAGAATGAGCCATGGGACACTATGAACCTCGATAGGAATTTGAAGTTATAAAAAATGACTCTTGAAAGTGCTCTATCTGAGTGCAGCAGCGAAATTGCACCCGCTTCCACATTTGCCAGACGATGCATCAACCTTCTTTACCTTCCCGGCCTAGGTAGACCAGACCAGGGGCCTTTCTAGCCCACTTGACGGATAGTCCTGTGACAAAATAGCCAAAGTGATTGCCGTTGGCTAGATGTCTTGGCTTTGCTTTGCCAAGAAGACGGTACTCCATTTGGCTCAAGAGCGGTATCATACCAGTAGGTTGATTGATTGCTCATGGATGCCAGTCTTTTCTTCTGGCACTGCATCCCATCCTCGTCACTCTCGGCCCAATTTGAACGTGGTTCTTCATTTGGCTCACTATGCCTGCTTCTTGGTGAAGTTTTGCGTTTCCATCCCGTTTCCATCTCCCGCAAGTTGTCCAACATCCAGGCCCCAGGTTGTGGTGTTCCACATTCCAATACTGTGGACCCGGACGTTTTGCCGCTGTTTCCGCCTGCAAGTTTGGCGAGCCCTGTCGGGTGGTTCTGTGGATGCCATTATTTCACGCTGGAGTCAAGTAGCAAATGCGTCAAGCTACATCTTACCTGGAGGCAAGTCAAGCAAATCAAAGTAAAGTAAGATGAGAGGAAAGGAGAGCGAAGCATGGAATAAGTCGCTGAGGTGCATCGGCCACGGACCTTCGGCGGTGACTGTCCGTATTGCCCTGGATAAAACACTGAGTGGGTGTCACTGTTTGATCCGCAACAAGTCCAAACCGGAGTCGACTCCTTCGACTCTGCAACGCCAAAGCTGACGACGACCGAGACAAAACAAGACAAACAACAACCGCAAGTCAAATCATTGATCTGAGGGCTGGATATGCGGACGGTATCTTTTCGACAATCTTCATTTCCCCGCCCCCGTCCAAGGTACAAATCCTCACACACCCCGCGACACACCTTGGCTAATAGGCGTAGGTCTGCAACAAGGTTTCCTGCCGAATACAGGCTTGGCTATCGGGTCCTCTTACACAGCAAAGTCTTAGAACGAGCCTCTCAGTTGGGGCAGTTGTAGTAGTAAGTGAGCGGGGTTGATTCTCCTAAGTTCTGTTCTGATGTTAAGCTGGGCTAAATATGCTCAATGTGGGCCTTCCATGGTTGTCTCCCAAAACGGAATCTCCGACCCGTTGGTTCCTGCCACACACACAGTCTTGTCGTCGCATCCCCCCTTCCCGTTCCCCGCACTTTACCCGGGGGTGTGGGGCGTCGCGGGCTCGCGTTTACACACCCTACTCACATAGGGGGGCAAAAACCCCCGTACTACGTTAAAAAGTCGCTTCTACTTTTGAAATTAAAATATTTACTTAATTATATAATATATAAATAAAAAATATTATAATTATTTATAAAATATCTACTTTTTAGTTATATTTTTATTCAATTATTATTACTAGTTATATACTTTATATAAGAGGTTAAAGATTTATTAATTTTTAAAACTTATATACATAAAGCGCTAGTAAATATAAATATAATAGTAATCTATATATAGTATATATAGCTTAAAAATATAACTATATTATTAAAAAAGTATATTATCAATTTAATAGTTTTTAAAGAATTTATTAGCTTTATTACTCTAGAAATTTAAAAAATATTAAACTTTTTTAAAAATATTCTTTTATTAAGA
>JAVHLU010001668.1:0-27030 GCA_036785755.1 Colletotrichum ledebouriae
CTCCTTCTTTAACTACTCTATTATATATAGAGAGTATATCGTTAGTATAGCCCTTAAGAGGGCTCTTATTAATACCCCTAGAGGGGATACTTGCTATTATATTATAGCTAAGTAAGTAGACTTAGTAGTAGAAGCTAGGTAGGTCGTTACGCACCCTATAGAGTAGCCCTTCTTTAAGCAGGTCCTCTATACTATTAAGGTAGAGGTAGCCTAGGCCCCTTAGGGGAACGTTAGTAAGTATAGCTTATGCTAACTAATAGAGAGAGCGTTACTAATAATAGTATAGTAAAGATAGTAATAACTTCTAGCGGACGAAGCGGTAATAGAGGCGGTATTAGTAGCGTAGGTAGTACGCGAGAGGAAAAGTTAATAGTTTCATAGTTTAAATAATTAAAAACCACGTTATTATCAATATAAAGTTAAAGATCGTGAGGCTATCTAGTAGGGTATATATAAGTGCGGCTATAGTTAGGAAAGTTATAATCACGTAACTAAAGGCTATATATTATCAGGAGGCGCGGAGTTAGAAGGTCTGTTGCACTTAAGCAGGTAAAATCACTATGCAGTAGCTAGAGGCCCTATAAAGTTCTATAACTTAACTATTAATAGTAGTATAGCTCTATAAGATACCCTATTAAGCTAAGAAGACTTTAAGAAAGCACCTTTCTTCCCTTTACGCCCTCTTACTCCTTTACTTATAGATAATAATATAGTAGACTTTAGAAATAATAATAATATCACGCTATCTCCTATAGTAAATATTCCTTAACCTATTTATAAATTATTAATATTATCTAGGTCTGCTTTATCTAAAATACTAAATAATAAGCTTAAATATCTTAGATATTAGCTTTAGTTATAGGTCTTATAGATACTAAGTTATAGTATAACTATTAAGCTACGCCTAAGAACTATACTTATAAATATATTATTATATCCTAAGAGGCTTAGTCCTTTAAATAAGTATAATTATAGCTATATAAATTATATCTAGTAGAGGGTTAACTAGTAGGATTAAATCGAGCGGAATATACCCAAGGGAGTATACTATTATAACTTCTCGCGCCTAGTATAATAGGGCGAGTAGTTTTAGCTATACTAAGGATTAGAATAGGATAAGGAGTATAATAAAAAGGAAGAGGTAATAAGGCTATTATTAAGATATAACCTATAATAGAAGATAGTTAAACCTAAGGGACCTTCTTAATAATAAGATCGCCTACCTAGAAGATATTATTAATAGATTAGATCTATAAATAGAGTTTATTTACTATTTCTATAAAGTAGTTTTATTTATTTTTTAAGACTCTTTTTTATAATATTATAAAGAGTTTTAAGGGGATAATTAGAATAGGATAAGATAGACTTAGCTATATAACTTTTAGAAAACTCCCTTAGTATATAGACCTATTATAGGGAGACTATAGAGTAGAGCGTAGAAGAGAGGAGTATAGTAGAGAGGAGAGGAGTATTATTATTACTATTAGTACCTTAATAACCCTATACCTCGTTTTTTAGTAATTTCTTAGCGAATTAGCGCCTAATAGAGATAATCTCTTTTAATTAGATTTATAAATTATTCTATATATCCTTTAAGCCTACTCCTAATATTCTTACCCGTTCATAAGTAGAGCTATATTATTTATTATCTTTCTAGTTCTTATTGGTTCTAGCCCTTTCTAATATATAGTTAAAACCTAGAGGTTATAGGTTTAACTCGTTATTATTCCTCCTCTTTTATTTCTCTTTTAGGGTCTTAAAGTAAATATTAAGTAGTAGTAGACCCTTTAATAGTTAGGATAACCGACGCTATATAGCCTATATTAGGCCTCGATCGTAAAGCAGTATAGATATAGATAAACTAAGAGCTTTAAAGGCTTAGGGATAAATCATATAGGTAATTAGCTAAAGTAAGGTTAAATAGCTTAGCTAATCATTATCTCTTTTTATAATAATAGAGGTATTAATAGTAGTATAATCGAGTATTTTAGGGTTCTAAATAGCTTTATATAGAAGTTATCGATCTCGAAGCTAGTAAACTAGTCCTACTAGTATCTCTAACTCTACGTAGGGGGTATAAAGGCTATATCTATTAAAAGAGTACCCTAAATAGGTAACCTTAAGGTAGAGTATAGGTTTAAGTTATTTATTATAGTTTTAAGGAGGTTAAATAGGTATAAGGTTATTAAAAAGGTTTAAGCTAGGCTTATAACCTATAAGAATAGGTATATAGGTAGTAAAAGGGGCGGTAAAACAGCCTGAATAATAGATATTAATAGGCTAAGTAATATGGTGATGAAAGCTAATAAGCTTAAGCATAAGGAGGTATTTTTCCTAGAATTAATCGATGGTATTAATAATGTTATTATTAATAATATTATTAATGTTGTTATTAATGATGTTAATGTTATTTCTAAGTTATAAATCCTGCCCTCACGAAGTGAGGGGTAAGATATTCTAAAACGTAACTATAAAGCAGTAGCTTATTAAGCAGAAATCGTGCTCGGATCACTATGTAGTCCGTGCGTAACTTCTATATATTTATAGCTATAAAGCTAAGGATTATAAATATATATATTGAGCTCGGAATTACGCCGCAGCCCCTTCGCAAAAAGACTATAATAAATTCACCTAGTTCGCAGGCATAATTCGGGAAACACTATATAGGTATTTTAACCTATACCCTCTACTAGTTAAGGAAAATAATATAGGAACCCTATATATTCCTACTACTTATAAATAAACCCTCGTATAAAGTCGGATATGCGCCGCACCGGGGCTAATTATATCGGAGCTAAACGGGCTACTAAGGCTCTCGTGGTAACGCTACTATATAAGAGGTAACTCCTTAACTAAAGAGGTCTTTCCTAAGAGGTTCTTATAGCTAGAAGTATAAGAAGCTCTGCTACGAGCAGGGCCTTATACCTCTCCCTCTTCTTTATCCTTATCCCTTAACTATATTAATACTAAACCCTATATATAAATATACTAAGCTTAAGTAAGGTATACTTTTTAGTATAAATAATATAAAGGGGGTTACTAGAGAGTTTAGCCTTAATATAATTAACAAAACCTACTCCTTTATTAACTACTCTGCTATATATAGAGAGCATATTATTAGTATAGCCCTTAAGAGGGCTTATTTTAATACCCTTATAGGGGATTCTATAGGGTATAATAGTATTAAAGCTAAGTAAGTAAACTTAGTAGTAGAAGTTTAGTAGGCTATTATATACCCTATAGAGTAGCCCTTCTTTAAGTAAGTCCTCTATATTACTAAGGCAGAGGTAGCCTAGGTAGCCTAGGCGAACGTTAGTAAGTATAGCTTATACTAACTATAATATAGAGAGAGCGTTACTAATAATAGCATAGCTACTACGAAGGCGTTAGCTAACCTAATTAAATAAGAGGACTACTAGCGGACGAAGTAGTAATAGAGGCGGTATTTAATAGCAGCGCGGGTAGTATATAAGAGGAAAAGTTAATAGTTTTATAGTTTAAATAATTAAAAACTACGTTATTATTAATATAAAGTTAAAGATCGTGAGGCTATCTAGTATAACGGGCACGTATAAGTATAGCTATAGTTAGGAAAGGTAGTTAGCAACTTAGGAGGTTATTAGGGATCACGTGACCGAAGGCTGTGTATTATTAGGAGGCGCGGAGTTAGAAGGTCTATTGTAGTTAAGTAGGTAAAATCACTATGCAGTGGCTAGAGGCCTAAATATAACTATTAATACTATACTAAAGGTTATAATTTAGTATAATAACTTATAGACTATAGGCCCTATTATAAAGGAGATAGTTTAGCTATAAATAAGACTCTATTATATTAATATCTATAACTATTAGCTATACTAAGAGGTTAATAAGGGATATATTAAGGTTATCTATACCTTTTTAATAGAGCTAATAGTAAATACCCTTACTAAAGCCCTCCTATAGTAGTCTTATAAGAGGTTTAATATATAATTAGGCCTTATTAATAAGTTATATCTAATTATAGAGACCTAGACGATAGAGGAGCGATAAGAGGCTATTATTAGTAGCGCTAAACCTAGAGTAGAGTAAATCTATTACTTATAGCTAAAGGGGCGCCTTATTACTATTAACTATTATTAAATTAATATATTAAATACTATTATAACCTAGCTATTAACTATAAAAGAGAAGATATCTAATACCTTAGAAGCCTCTCCTCTCCTCTTCTCTCCTCTCTAGCGATTTAATTCTCCTAAAATCTCCCTTATTATTATAAAGCCTTAGGTAAAAAAGCTTATAATATAAGAGTATAGGGAATAAAGAGAAGAGTAGGTAACGCCTTAAGCTACTTAACTACTACTTAAATAACCTTATAATATTATAAGGATAATAGTAGAGGATAATAATAGAGGGATAATCCCTAGGATATTATAAAGACTCTTAACTTTACTCTCATAAGTACTATTATTAAGAGTACCAAGCTAACCTCCTAGATAGCCTACTAACTAATAAACTTAAGGATAAAAAGAAAGTATTATAAGGGATTACTATAGGTAGGTATTTATATATATAAGTATATAGGAGTATTTAAAATAATTAAATAAAGTATTAAATAACCTTAACTATATTAGATTTAAGTAATTTAGTATTAATTAGTAAAGTTAGCTAGTTATATTACATTATATTAAAACTAAAAAAGCGTATTAAACTAACCCCCTAGGTGTATATAGTAGAGTATATTATATATATAAAAGTAGTGCGAAATCTAGCTTAAATTAGGTAATATTTACTTTAGCTAGTTTTAAGCGTAAATTCCGCCTAGACCTATATATAGAGGCTCGCTGTGTTTGGCAAGGTACCTTATTGTGGTAATGGCTTCTATGTTGTCTGGTGAGCTCGGCAAGCATTCCATCTCCAATTCGAATAACGGATCGTCGGCCATGCAATAAGCTGTTTACTGCTTCATGCTAGGCGCGTTTGACAACAAATGCAATGAAACCAACCCAGACTATCAACGCGTCTGTCCGCGTCGTAACGGGATCATGTCGACCAACCAACGCCCACTGCAGCACATTTATCAATGACATAGGTTTTGTGATATCCTCTCTTTGCCTGCTGGACGTCGCGTTTCGGAACCTCACAATAAAGGTATCTCGCGTCCAGCGTTCCCACTATCCTTGATTCCTTGCCGATCGTATCGTATCTTTCGGTCTCCATCAATGACATTGATTGTCTCCAAAGCTCCGCCAACTTCCAAAAAGGCTTGGCCGACCTCCGAAAGCGAAAGCACCCTGCCGGCAACCACCAAATCAGGTCAGCTGCCGCATCGACAAGCCTCAGGAGACCCGCCGACCCGCCCCGCGTTGCTACCCCCGACATCATCCACCGATTCGAATTTCGATACACATTGAAGAAGAGCGCCTGGGACACCCTCTGCCTTGAACATAGCACTCCAGCCCCAACAGCATCGCTGCGACCCCAAACGAAAGCCGCCCACACGCACCCGGCAGGCCGCACGGCTACCAGCTCCCGCCTTAACGCGGTTTCCTTTCTGACTTGCATCATGCGGCCTGGCTGAAGAAAACCAACCGCACTACCAACCGTTTCCCGTCTTCCGCTGTCAATGCCGCCATCCGCAAGTGACAATCTTAGTTGCAACACGAATCGCGGCGCGTAGGGTACATAACAAGAAAGGAACTCAGTTGACACCGCTCCGGTTCTCGGGTTCGACTGAGCCGAGCGTGCCAGGTTCAGGTCCCCTCTGGCCTCTCATACCGACTTGCGCCCTAACAAATCATCGGTACCCCTTCCACATCGCGCCGCCCAATTCGCAACCAAAAGTACTTCTCGCACAACTTGTCTTCCGCTAGCGTCGCCCTCCACCGCCTCCTAAGGTACTCCGCTCTCTCCTGATCGCTTCGGGCCTTGCCTTCCCCATCGAAGTGGTCAGGTCCTTTCCAATTGAGGGCTCGCCGACTGGTCCAGCAACACGAGCGAAATATAATCTTTCCTCCACCTTTCCTCTCCGCGACGTAAGGCTCCTACGATGTCTTCCTCCAACTCTGCGTCGTCATCCTCCTCCAACAGTTATATTGAGCAGACTGTCTCTATGCTCAGTACTGTTGGCGGATACTTGCGGCTACCAGCCATAGCCTCGACGGTATGGCCATTCCTGCCTCCTCGTCCTACGGACTGCCCATCTTTTCTCACCGATACTTCAACCTTCCTGTCTGCTACCCCTCCTCTTGGGCACTCGCTCACCCGAGACGGTGGCTCAACTACCATGCTAGCGTCAGGTGCTAACAGGTTCTTCTGCAACACAGGGCATCGCGGTTATCTTGACTACCCTCCTCTACTTCAAGCAAAAGTATGTGGTTTCCGAAACCTCGTGTCCATGTGACGCACCACTCCGACCTCACCCCACAACCAAGCTAATCATCCTCTGCTCTCCAGGGCTTTGATCTACCCTTCGCATATGCCCCCGAACTCCCGCACCGAAGTCCCACGACCTTCACAGTACGGAATCAAGGATTTTGAAGAACTGGTCATACCGACCAACGACGGTGAAAAGCTTTCGGCGTTTTACATCCGCGGGCCCCGTGGTGGAAACAACTCCAATGTCACCATTTTGATGTTCCATGGCAATGCCGGCAATATCGGTCACCGCTTACCCATTGCTCGCATGCTGATAAACTTCATCGGCTGCAATGTTTTTATGCTCGAGTACCGCGGCTACGGCCTTTCCACCGGCGACCCAGACGAGTCCGGTCTTTTCCTCGACGCCCAAACGGCGTTAGACTACCTGCGCTCGCGCGCAGAGACGAGCGATCATAAGCTGATCGTTTATGGCCAGAGTTTGGGCGGAGCTGTGTCGATCAAGCTTGTCGCAAAGAACCAAAAGAACGGCGATATTGCAGGTCTTATCTTGGAGAACACGTTCCTCTCCATGCGCAAGCTGATACCCTCCGTTTTGCCCCCGGCCAAGTATTTGACGCTGTTGTGTCATCAAGTCTGGCCAAGCGAGTCCGTAATTCCCAGTATCACCTCGGTGCCCATCCTGTTCCTTTCTGGTCTGCAGGATGAGATTGTTCCGTGAGTCCACAACGTCTCCCTTATTATTTTTCTTCGACCTGCGGATATGATGATCTGAAGTCACCACCCACAAAATATGAATCCTTCGGGATGCTTGATTTGAATCTTCGACCAGAGTCTGATATAGCGCTGCTCACGCAAACTGATGTGTTTTTGTCTTGGATGTCACCGTTAATAGGCTAACACCCATGTGTCAGACCTCGTCACATGCGCCAGCTTTACGAACTGTCCACTGCACCCACAAAAATCTGGAAACCCCTACCGGCTGGTGACCACAACTCGAGCGTGCTCGAGGAGGGTTACTTCGAGGCGATATCAGACTTCTTGACAAATGTCACCGGTGTAACCAGCAAAGAGGAGAAACAGCGCTTGTAGGAAGAGTACCTGGAAGAGGAAAGGCTGTTCAGGAAGCACGTCGCTCAGATCCTGGAAGCGGAGGCGAGCCAAGACTCTGTCTTGTCAATCGTGTCGAAACGCTTTCGCTGCAATTAGGATGAGGAGAAGGCTTGAGTTCGACGCTCGCGAAAGCAAACTTCGCGCGAGATTGGTCAGGAGACAACACGGCTAAGGATCTGCGGCACCTACCACCTAATAACCGTCACGATGGTCCCTAGAATGATACCCCCCGGCGCCTGATGGGCAGGGATGCTACAGCACATTTTAGACGTAGCATTTAATTAATGAAGCAACGAATATGGCAAATACTGGGTTCTCCCGCTTGTTTGCTGTATATGAGGCAATGTGTATACGTACATACGGCACGGGTGCGGGGGTCAAGTGGACAAGGGAAGCCAGGCCGCGTGAACACTCTTATCAAAGACACGGCTGAGCCATCTTGAATCCTAATGTGGACGACTCGCGACCACGGACACGGGTCAACCGTTTTCTTCGTTGCTTCCGTCGTGGATGAGGAAACGAAGGCGCACCATTCCTCGACTCCGTCGCCGAGTGACGTTCGAGATCATACAACCCGGATTACCCTGCCTTTTTACGCACTACCGGGAACATCTACCAGTGGCTTAGCGCAACTAGAACTGAAGGGGTCTATGAGATAAGCCTTGCATGCCGGGGGATTGTTGTGTGTGAGAGACGTGGGGATATGGGAAGGCCGTGGGTTATCCCGTGTATTGCACGCCTAGAGCGCATGAAGAATCTTGATGGTAATTCTATTCCTTTTTGTTTTCTGATATTTATTTGAAGAGCCTGTTTGCCGGATTGAACTCCCCTTTTGGGGCTTCCATGACAACAGTGCTGTCTATCTATTCATCCCGCATGATCCAAAGGCTTTACTTACTGCGATATCTCTCCGTTTCTCATTGAAGACATGTGACAGTGGGAAAAGCAAGGCGAACCAACCGAGCCTTGTCCCCTGGCTTCATCCCAGAGACAGTCAACGTCCTCGGCCGAGTCGATGCGTCGATCGTCGCCTCACTCCTCCTCAGCAGCAGCAGCAGCCTCCCAATCGTCTGCCACAGAATCTTCGACAACCTTCTTCCGCGCCAGCTTCGAGAAGCTGACGAACCCGCTGCTCGGGCGCGCCTCTGCGGGTTTGACCGGCGCAAGCGTCCTACGCTGCGCGGCGGCGCGTCCGACGACGGCGTTCCAGCCCCCGGCGCCGGCGGTGGCACCCTCGCGGCGGAGAACGTTGAGGTTGGCGTCGGCGTTGACCAGGATCGCAGAAGCAGCGAGGCCTTCCTTTGTGACGGTGCGGATCACGAGGGGTTTCAGGGTCGCGAGGGTGGATTCGACTGCTGAGGGGGTCGTACCCCAGGAGGTTACGGGGACGGCGCGGATGAGAACTTCGTCCGAGGGGAGGAAGGAGGTCGTAAAGGAGAGCGTATTGTGCGCTTTGAGGTGGGAGGCGAGAGCGGACTCGACCTCGTCTATGGTCAGGCCGAAGCGCGGGGCGGTGAGGAGGAGCGCGTTGAAGGGAATGGGGGCCGCAGACGCGTTTGCCGAGGACGAGGAGGCGGCTGCGGAGGATTTGGCGGCGTCGGAGCGAATCTTGACGCACTGCGCCAGCGTCTTCTTCGGGGCGGAGATGAAACGGGGTGTTTTGAAGATGGAGACGTGGCGGTGCGGCTCCGGGTCCTGGCTCTCCGAGTCGAAGCCGAAGTCCGCTGCCAGGTTGTGCAGGAACGCGCGCTGTACTTTGGGCATCGGCTTGAAGCGGAGGCGCTTCTCGGAGGGCTCGGAGGCGAAGACGCGGAACTCGCGTTCCTGGTTCTGGGCCCAGGTCAGGGAGAGGTCGCGGAAGAGCTTAAGAGTGGTGTCCGAGTAGGGGACGTGGTCGTCGGTGTGGTCCGGGTCTACGTTGAGGGCGGCGGCGAGGCGCTGGTTCCGTTGGAGCCGGAGACACTCTTCGTCGCACTTGAGGATGTCGCGTTCGGGTGTCGCGTTGGTTTTCGTTGCGAGACATTTGACTTCTTTTTTGCGGTGCTGGCAGTCGCAAGTGATGAAGGTCTTGCTCTGGCATGGACGGTCATCTTTGCAGGCTGAAATGGATGTTAGACGGTGATAGGACGGTTATTCTGAAGAGGCTTACGATAAGGGGCGTGGCACGAGTCCTGGCAGGCGTGCTCGCAGGACTTGCGCGTCTTGCCGCACGGTTGAGCGCAGTGGGAACCCGGGATATCCGCGTCTTCACATTCTCCAGGGCGGTGACACTCCTTTCTACAAGTATGGGTGCTATTCTGTCGTCAGTATGCGTCAATCTAGTTAAAACTGGCCTTACTTACCCGCACTTGAGCTTCTTGCCACAAGGGAGACCACACCGAGTCTCCTCCAACCAGCAGGGCCGATTCTTCATTCGTTGTTTGCCGCAGATACAAGCCTTCTCCACGAGGAATGGGCATTTCGGACACGAAACGTCGTCCGGGTGGCAGTTGTGCTTGATCGAAGGGTGTCCACATTGAGGTGCTCTTGTGCAGTCGAAGCGGCACTCAGGGGGTCGTGTACCACAAGGCTGAGGCGGCTGGAGAACGGTTCTGCCACACGCGCAGCTGATTTCCTCAAAGACGGCTTCAAGACAGCTTGGGCATGGCCCCGAGTGGCAGATCTGAGAACACTGATGCGTTCCGCATTTGAGTGTTCTTCCACAGACACGAACACAAATGTGCTCTGCCTCCACCTCTTCTGCAGCTTGCTGTCTATGCTTCCTCTTGGCAGCCTGCCGCTCGATCGCCCTCTTCTCTCCGGGGCAGCAATGTTCGCCGCACTTGTGACGGCCACAGTTGAGCTGTGCCTGACATACCTTCATACACATGGGCGTGGCGATGTCGCCCTGGTGACAGAGGGAGGGGCTGATGGTGCGGCCGCAGCGACAGGCGATGTCCATCATCTGCCGGCACGGGTTGCAAGGACCTATATGGCAGGTGTCGATGCATTGATGGCCGCACGACAACGTCTTTCCACAAGTCTTCTTGCAGTGCGGAATCTTGTCCTGGCAAGACTGTCTCGGCTGGTCGAGTAGTTCATCCAGCGCAGTCTTGCCGCATGGGCAATCCAAGACAACGTCCGGGGAGAACGGGCAGTGTGCCGAGACTTCATCCTGAGGATGGCAGGTCTTCTCGCACTCGTGCTTCCCGCAGTCGTATTTCCTTCCACAGTTTGCGCCGCAATCGAAGGATCCATCGAACCAGCTTTCCTCGGATATGTCGTCAGATTCGGAAAAGGTGACTTGACCGTAATTGAAAGACATCTCCAAGTCGCCCCGTCTATCACATGGAATCTCCTTGTGCTCCTTTCCGCAATAGCATCGCGCCTGCACAGGGATTTCGCAGCTACCGCACAAGCCAGAATGGCACGGCATTGCACAGAAGTGCTCACCACATGGTAGCAAATCCCCACAGATTTCCTTGCAACTCCATCCGTTCCCATAATCAGTCTCGCTACATCTTTTCGTAACTTCGTGCTTGCCGCAAAAGCACGATTGGGTCGGGCCCATCAGCGTACAGGGCGGGCATGGCCCGGCGTGACATTCGAGAGAGCATGGATGCGGGCACGTCGACCGCGGCTTCGAACAAGTCTGTCCGCAAGAATGAGGAGGCAGCCCCGGAACGTTTCTGGGGTTGATATCCTTGCCACACCAACAGTGATAGGAAGTGGGCTCCTCTGTCAAATTGGAATTGCAACCTGGGCAGCGCCAGGAGCGAGTTTCGTCGTCCTTTTTGAGCTGACTGGTATACCACTTCTTGACACAGGTCAAGTGCAGCACTGTCCAGCACAAGGTGCATGACCAGACGCGAGAAGGGCGTAGTACTTCGCCAGAGCAAATGACACATTCGTACTGGCCATGACTGATATCCTCGTGAATGCGCGTAGGCAAGTCCGCAGCCGTGGACTTTGGCGCCGAGGGATATTGAGGCTTCTTCTGCTTTGGAGCAGGTGTGCTTTCTCAAGTCAGTGGTAGGAAACTTATGCGGTGGTGAATATCAGACTTACGCTCTCTGAGAGACAGATTGCCCAGGAACAAAGTCCGGGGCATCAGCGCTCAGAACGGCCAAAGAATTATCGTCGGCGTTGGCACTTATCGTTAAACGACCACCGAACGTCCGTTGAGTCCCTGGTACTGGCGCTGCAACTCCGGAGCCACCACGAACCCCCGCGCCCCGACGGCCTCCTCGTGAAACACCACGGCCCCTGCCTCTCCTTACTGAGCTGGATGGCGCTGATTCCTGGGGACTTCCTTGGGGCGCGGATGCTGAGACTACTTCGGAGGACGGTGTCGCCTGGTTGTGGTCCTGGTTCTGGTGTTGAGAATTGGCAGCGCCATTCCTACCCCCCCGCCGACCACCATTGCCAGAACCCCGGTCCCCTCTACCTCTCCCGGATCTGCCTCTTCGTCCTCTACCAGACGAACTCGCTTGAGTATGGGTCTGCGTCTGAGATTGAGCTCCTCCGCCTTCAGACATAATGGGGTTGCTATCTGTCGTGTTTGCTTGCTGCTGAGAAGAGGAAATGTTGATTGCGCTTTTTGAAATACAGCGACTTCGTACGGGTGCTGCCAGAATGGGCGGCGAATCAGGTAGCAACAAGTTCCAGACAACGAATGTGAAAGGGAAGAGAAAGTGAATTGAGAGAGAGACCCCAGGTTTCCTTTCACCGGAGAGCCAGGGAGGCGACTTTTAAGCTGTTTGTCAGAGCACTTCGGAGTAAGTCGAGGTTCTTTTGGGGGCAGGCTTAATCTGTTGTTCGGTGGGACCCGCTTAAAAATTGGGAGACCGGACTTCTGAGGTCAGGTGTGGCAAGCGCTCGCTGTGGCCGCTGTAAGGCTGACATAACCAGCAGTGGAGGACGCCCCAGGGCCTTTTCCTTCTGAATAAAAGACCGCGCCAGTCACTATGACTCACCAACTGTATGGAGGCTTGGCCACTCGCGTTGTAGTTTCCTGTCGCTTTTTTTCCTATTGCACGATGATATTGACTCAACAGCTGCATAGCACATTCATACGCACCAAGCCGTTTTGGTTTCAACTCATCTGCAGAGAAAAATTGATTTGAATGCCAGCTAGGCAGTGTTTCGTCACCAGGATTGAACGGAAAACTTGTCCCCAATTTTGGCCTCAGTGGATGCATTGTTTTACGCTTGCAGCCTGCAGACGCCGTTGGCTGACAATGCCAGCAACCCCAATGTTCGTCCGTTGAATTAGAAAAGCCCATTGTTTCAGTGTTCGTAACCTCGTCAACCCACCCACCATTCCAAGGGGAACAGTACATTTCTCTCAATCTTCGCGCAATGACAAAATGAGTATCTCGTTGGTGGATTGGCTTGGCCGCCTCGCTACAACAGCAGCTGGAAAGAGGAGAAAATCATTAAGAAGCGCCGATGGTTTAGTGGTAAAATTCTCCGTTGCCATCTAGCAGCGTCGGGGAGCCGGGGGTTCGATTCCCCCTCGGCGCAATTTTTGTTGTTTTGAGTTATTTCCATAGATTTGGCGTCTAGACGCATTCATTATAGGTGTTTGTCAGATAAGACTACCTGTTAAGAAGAATAGTAAACTAAGAATTATCAGTAGGTATTTTGCAGTTTTCTACTAGAAGAGCTATGGGACAAGTACTCTATCAAAGACCTTGCGATAGTCCCTTGGGAACACGCACTTATTGACCGTCAAAGATAGCAGTCGACGATTTTCCTTGCCTCTTGAGAGTAAGATGCGAAGGTTTCGGATTAGACATGCGCGCATTAGTCTGACTGTATCCTCAAGAGTCTCTTATTAGAAGCAGGGTTGATTTCAAAAGAGTTGTCCTCATGAACCACCTAGTCTCGTCGCCGACGTGTTCATCCGGAAATGGCACATGTCTGCTAACAAAACATGAACCGCGCCAAGTTCTCGCTCGCATTCCCACCTGTTCAACATCTTTCGTGCGTAAGGCAGGCAACCCACTAGCATACTTCGTCGGTGTAGGAGGCCCTGGAGCCTTATATGCAAGGGCGGCATGGCCGAGGTATTGTTGTAGCAGACTCTCTGGCCATGAGGCAGCGCTTACCTTGCGCGTTGGACTGACTTTAGTTGTCACTTCCTCGATTAGAGACACGCGAGCAAGGCATTAATTGCGTTTCTTATCACTAGGAAAATCCTAGGGTTGGGAACTACCCGGCCCGCGGGTCCCATAGGTACCCGCTAAATAGGTAAGTAGTTATGGGTAGTACCTATAAGTAGTAGTAGTTACCTATAGGTACTTATAGGTTAAGTAGGTTTAGGTAATTAAGCCTATAGGTATAGTATAAATACTATACCTATAGGTTTAAGTAGCTTATAGGTAAGGTACTTATAAGTAATTTATATTTTTTATTAGAAATTATAGATATTCTTTTTATAATAATTAGCTTAAATAATAAGTATATTATATACTATTAGAATAATTATTACTACTTATTTATCTCTAAGTATCTTTTATTTACCCTTATAACTTAAACTACTAATTATTATAAACCTTACTTACCTTTAAAATAACTTTAATTAGTTTAAAGTCTTTAAGTATAATAATATAATATTTAATATAAATAGTAATAGAATTAATTACTAACTTTATTAATTTAATAAACTAAAGGAATTAAGGGGATATATATTCTTAAAAACGCTAGAAAGAAAGCTCTTTAAAAACTTCTATAGAGTAATAATAGCTATTTTCTCCTAATAAAAGCTATTATTACTAAAGCTAATATTATTATAAATCTACTTATAAAGTTATTAAAAGGGAGCTTAGGAATAGTAAAATTAATTAACTTCTAATAAATCCTAATTTTATAAAAAGCTTTAGTTAAAACAAGTTAGTATATAGCTATTTTTTATAATAATTTAAGCTTATTTCTAGAGTATTAATAATATTTCTTCTTAGCTTAGCTAGGAGTAAGAGATTAATTAGAGAGAGACTTTTTAATAAACTTTCTAACTATCTTTTTAATAACCTTAATAAATCTAGTTTTCTTAGCTAAAGAAGGCTTAGTTATTTTCTTAGCTAAAAAAAGCTAAATTTTTAAATATTTTAACTTAGAATTAGAGCAATAATAATAGAATTCTAAGCGGGAATCCTAGTATCTTAAGGAGGATTAGTAGTATTTAGAGCGGGATTAGTAGTATTCTAAAGAGGATTACTAATATCTTAAGGATTACTAGTACCCTTAGGATTAGTAGTATCTAGAGTAGGATTAGTAGTATTCTAAAGAGGATTAGTAATATCCTAAGTAGTAGTAGTAGTATTCTAAGCTAGAGTAATCTTCTAAGCTAATCTAATAGGCTTTTTTATAGCCTAAATAACTTTATATTATATTTTTAAGTATATAAAAGCTATAGCTTAAATAAATATTAATATAAATATTAATTATAATTAATTAAAAGGATAATTACTAGTTAGTATATTAAGTAGTTATAAGTTATAAGAGGAAAGTTAAAAAATTAGGGAGGAAAAGGAATTTAAGATATATAAATTCTTTATTAACTTAATAAGAAGGCGTAAACCTGATTATTAAGGATTTTAAAGTACTTAATAAGAAGGTATAAACCTAATTATTAAGGATTTTAAAATTTATAAAATCTACTATTAGTTAATTAAGTATTATAAAAATATAGAAATAAGGTTATTAAATAGAGAATCTTCTAAATACTTTAATAAAGAAGTTTAAAATACTTTTAATTCTTATTTTCATGTTTTATTTTTTTAGAATAAAAAAGGGGGAAATTATAATAATTAACGCGCTAGTATATAGATTACTAGTTATATATTTAATATTCTTTAATATTTTAAAGCTAGAAAAAACTTCTCTCTTAATGACTATTTATCTAATTACTATAACTATAATAAAAGCGTAATTATAGCTAGTATAAGTAAGGTATTATTATCTTTCTTTAAAAATAACTAATTTAGCTAATATTCTTAGTTATTTCATAAGTTATTATATAAGATATCCTTAGGATATAATTATAATATATTTTTCTTATTTATAGAATAATTCTTTATATTAATCTATTATAAGCTGATTACTTAGGTCTAGTATAAGAGTAAAGCGAAAAGTAAACTTAGAGTATTTTAATAATACTAATACTAAGAAGTCTTATTAATAAATTAATAATATACTTAAGGCTTAAAAGGAAGTTAATTATATTTAGAAGGCTCTTAAGTAATAGAAAGCTTATAAACTTAAAGCCCTTAAGGCTTTAAGTAAGTAGATTAATAATTCTATAGCTAAATATATTAAGCTAGAAGCTTAAGAGATCTAATAAATTAAGGCTTATTAATAAGTATTTTTATTTATTAATTTAGTTAAAATACTAATAGTTCTATAGTATATCTAAGGGAACTTACCTAAGCTAGCTTCTCGCTAGAATGGCTAGTATAGCCTGCTCTAGTTATTATAATATTATAGCTAAAGATAGAGATAAGGCTTAGGAAGATATCCTTATTGATAAGATTAATAAAGATACTTAGATAAATCTAAATAATATTAAGGAGTTACTCAATTTTAATATAGGTATTAATAATGAAATACTTATTATTAATATTACTATGTAATCTATTATAATTATTAATAAGCGAGTCTAGATAAGTAAATTACTATAAATAATTATTATAATTATAAATAATAATAATAAATATAGGAAAACTATATCTAAGAGTACTACCTTTTCTATAATAATTAGAAAGTTATACTTAAGAGACTCCATATTAAGCTTAAGCGTCTTTTAAGCTATACTAATTTTATTATAGCTATTATAAATAACTATAGCTTAATTTAACTAGGCTATAATTATCTAGTAACTAGTAATATCTTTACTAAGGAGGAGGTATTTCTTTAGTTTACTCTCGCTAAATATTAGTAGCCTAAATACCTCTCTAAGAAAAAGTAGAAGTACTTAATCCTAAACTCTTTTATTAAGAAGATTAAGATATAAGTAATATATTTTTATAGTAATCTTTTATTATTATATTAATTAAAATAATAACTTTACTTAAGTATATTATCCTACCCTTAAGATATATAATATATTATATACTATAACTAAGCGCTACTATAGCCCTACCTTTAAGCTATTAGCTAAAGCTATATTTACTAAAATTACTAATTAGGTAATTAAGAGAGATATTTAGGAGCTTATAAGTTTATCCTAGCTTTAAAATAACTTTATTACTTTTAATTAAGTAATCAACTTCTTATTTAAAATAGATAGTTTATTCTCTACTATTTTATAGCTAATCCCCTTCTTCCTTAAGCTTAAGCTTATATAGAATAATACCCCTTATAACTAGCTATAGTTTAGTAAGAAAGCTTAGAAGCTTACTTATTAGCTTAACCTTTTACTCTAAATAATAAAGCTTTATTTAAATTTAAGAATTAGTAATAATATTAGGAATAAGAAATAAGTAATTATTATAATAATTATTTAAAATAATCTAAATAAACTAAGTAGAGCTTTATTTAGATTTAAGAATTAGTAGTAATATTAGGAATAGGAAATAAGTAATTATTATAATAATTATTTAAAGTGATTTAAGTAAACTACGAGGGGTTAGACCTGAGTTTATTTAATAATAGGTCGCTATAATACTATTTATTTAAGCTAAAGAGGAAAAGGGGAAGTTTTCCTCTTTAGTAGAGATTTTACTAGTCTATAGGGGACTACTAGGTAAGCCCTAAGTAAGCCCTAAGTAGCTCTCTAAAGTAGTAAACCTAAGTAAAAGCCTAAATAAGCTTAACCTAGGTATAGCTTATAATACTATCCCCCCTCCCTACTAGTCCCCCCCTAAGTATAAGCTAGGTTATTATTACTATTTATAACTAGTCTATAGAGAGCTTTATATCTATTTACTATAATAGTATTTATTATAGCTTATATAGGCTCCTAGGTAGGTATTATATACCCCTCTTACTTAACTAGGACCTCGCACCTCTACCCTTACCTAACTACTCTCTATTGTATAATATATATCTCCTCTATATATTATTTAAACTTATTATTATTAGTTATAATTAGTAGTAGCTAGGGGTCTATTCTTATTTAAATAAGTAGGGGGTCCTCTAATACCCTCTAGAGGAGGTCTATATAAAACCTCGAGTAGATATTACTAGGTATATCTAGCTTAATAATATATAAGCTTAGGATTACTATAATAATATACTTATAGTATAATTATAATAGCTTCTTACTAAGCTAAGGGCTCTTTTAGTTAGCTATTAAGAGCTAGACCTTATTACTTACCTAGTACTCTTCTAAAGGTATCCTATACTAATTTATATTCTCCTCGCTATATTACTAAGCTACTATAATACTTGCTTAAATAAAGTCTACTACCTCCTATAACCTAGTTACTAGGAGGGTAGCTACTATATATCTAGAGGGTATTTCCTATAGTATATTATTTATAACTAGTATAGGGTTAGTACAATATCTATACTCTAGGAAAAATAGCAAGAGGCTAGTTATACTATTAACCCTATTATAAAGTATTAGCTAACTAGTAAGTAGTAGCTATTCCTAGTTATCCTATACCTAAGTTATAAATACTTATAGAATAGCTTATATCTCCTAGTTCTACTTTTTAGTATTATTATTAATCTATAGGTAGTATACTATACTTAATAGCCTCTTTATATTAATAAAGTAGTAGCACTTAGCTTAAAAGTAGCTTACTTAGTTAGACTTATAATTACTAATAATATTATATAGGAACTTATAAAACTAAAAGTAATAAGTAAGGAACTAGTAGGTATAAGCTTTTATCTCTATAATACCTATCTCCTTAAGTATTATAAACTTACCTAGCTTATTTATTATAACTTATAAGTATTAGCTAGTATTATTTTTTATAAGTAGTAAGTTTATAATAAAGTTTATTAAGAGGTCTAAGTATAACTAAGTAGGTATTAATAAGGGCTTTAGGAACCCCCTCTTAGCTTATCTCTAGATATATATCCCTCTATAAGTATTATAATTCCTTATAAACCTCTATACTATCTAGGATTATTCTAACTAATAAAACTACTAGCTTATTATTTCTAGCGTGCTATTATAGGTTAAGTAGGTAGTTATACTTAAGTTATAGCTCTATTAAACTATTTGTATATAAAGCTCTCCTAATAGGTTATTATTATCCTCCTTACTAGGCACTTATAACCTCCCCCTAAATATTAGCCTTCTCTAACTATTAATATTATACTTATTAATTTAAACTTTAGACCTTATATCTAATAGAAAGCTCTAAAGCTAGTAAGTAACTATATAATATATAGCTTTATATATTATATCTTTCCTTATAATCTCTAGCTATAGTACTTATAACTTAGGGTTATTATTAAAGATTATAGCTTCTAGGATATTAATATAACCTTTCTAACTTCTCCTTACTAAGGGGTTAGCTATAGGAGCCCTATAGAGATAGGCGTGGTTTAATATTAGCTATAAGACCCTCCCCTATTTCTACTCGTTATCCTACCCTTATAGTATATCTTATTCTCTCTAGGAGAGAGTATTAGAGGCTATTACTTCCCTACTAGGGTAGTATTTAATAATAAAGTTATACTAAGATAGCTCTTCTACTTACTAGCTCTAGTATTTTATAAAATACTACTTTTTTATAAAGTATTTAAGCTTTTAGTAGTTAGTTAGTATTTTAAAAGTAGTTATATTATATAGCTCTACTCTCTATATATATAAATAAAAGAAATTACTAAGAGCTCCTTATTATAAATAAGGTAGTTATACTCTATAAGTAAGAGCTTTTATAAATAGAATACTATAGGATACTAAGTACCCTCTAGGTTAATTTATAAGAGTACTCTTCCTAATATAAGTCCTAAATAATTAGTTTTAATAATAGTTTTATCTTCTAAATTAAATTAGTAGAGTACTAGCTAGGTATTAAAAAGCTACTTAAGCTATAAGAAAGCTTATTCTTAGTTATCTCCCTATTAGAATATTATATTCTTCTTAGTAAGTAGTATAAGTAGGTTAAAAATATCCCTATATTCTAGTATAAATATATTATAATAGTTTATGAACCCTAGGAAGCTCTAGACCCCCTTTAGGGAGGTAGGTATTAAATCGACCCCCCGGGCGCGCGCGGTAGAGCATAATATGCGCGCAAAAGCAGCGCGAAATCCAGCCTAAAATAGGTAATATCTACTTTAGCTAGTTTGAAGTAGAAATTCTACCTAGACCTATATATACAGATTTTAGGATAGTTATATATTAATTTTAAGTAGCTCTTATACCCTATATTATATAATTTAATAATTGTTAGTTTTAAATTATATATTTAATACTAATTAAAGCTATCTAGATAAATCTATAGTATTGAATTTACTTATATATTATTAATATATAAACCTATAGTAAGCCTACCTTTAATAATACCTCTAGAGCCTCTAGCTTCTTATTAGGACTCTATAGACTAGGTAATTAGCCCCTCTAATAAGACTAAACCTAGTATAAGCTTAAGTTAATAGGGCTATAGGAGTATATTAACCTAGATAATATTAAAAAAGAGGACCTTAAGGCTATCCCAAAGACCCCTCTAATAAAGCTCAAGTTTTAAAACTATCTCTAGAAAGCTAACTTCCTAATAGTAAATACCTACTCTAATAGATTAGAAGTATTATTAACTCTTATATAAATAATTACTTAGGGGGACTTAGGATAAGTTTCCCCTATTAAGTCTAAGCTAGCTAGATTATTTAATAATATAATAAAGTAAGACTAATATATATATATATTATATATATAATAATATATAAAGAAGAGTTAAAAGAGATTAAGGAATTATATATGATAATAACTTAGCTTAAGGATTATATTTAAGAGATAGTTTATTCTAAGTATTATTAAACCTACTTTATCCTAGAGAGCTTAATTACTAAGGGTATTATTTAATTAAGAGCGAGGGTAGGGATTAATAAAATCTATTAGCTTAAAGTTACTAAAGACGTATATATTAAAGTCCTCTAAATCCCCTATAAAGAGAAGATTATAATATAGAAAGTAGGCCTCTGGCCACTACATAGTGATTTTACCTACTTAAGTGCAATAGACCTTCTAACTCCGCGCCTCCTAACAATATATAGCCTTCGGTCACGTGATCGTAATTACTAACTACCTTTCCTAACTATAGCCGTACTTATACGTACCGATTATACTAGATAGCCTCACGATCTTTAACTTTATATTAATAATAACGTAGTTTTTAATTATTTAAACTATAAAACTATCGACTTATCCTCTCGCGTACTACCCGCGCTACTATTAAATACTACCTCTATTACTGCTTTATCCGCTAGAACTATGCTATTATTAGCAATGCTCTCTCTATTAGTTAGAATAAGCCGTACTTACTAACGTTCCCCTAAGGGGCCTAGGCCGCCTTTGCCTTAATAGTGCGGAGGACCTACTTAAAGAAAGGCTACTCTATAGGGTATATAATAACCTACCTAGCTTCTATTATTAAGTCTACTTACTTAGCTATAATATAATAATAATAAATCCCCTCTAGGGGTATTAATAAGAGCCCTCTTAAGGGCTATATTAATAATATACTCTCTATATATAATAGAGTAATTAAAAAAAGAGCGGGTTTTATTAATTATATTAATATTAAACTCTTTAGTAAGCTCTTATATATTATTAGTATTAAAGGGCGTGCCTCGCGCAGGCTTAGCGTTTTTATATATTAGGTTTAGTACTAATATAGTTAAGGGATAAGGATAGACGAGGGAGAGGTATAAGGCCTTACTCGCAAAGCTTCTTATACTTCTAGCTATAAGAACCTCTTAGGAAAGACCTCTTTAGTTAAAGAGTTACCTCTTATATAGTAGTATTTATAATATCTTATTAAAGGGGTTAACCTTTTAAGTTAAGGAGTTATCTTATATAGTAGCTTTTATAGCACTTTTAGTACTTTACTAGAAGGTTAACCTTTTAGGTTAAGGAGTTATCTTATATAGTAGCTTTTACCTTACTAGAAGGTTTAGCAAGGGCGTTACTACGAGAGCCTTAGTAGCCCGTTTAGCTCTAATATAATTAGCCCTAGTGCAGCGCGTATCTAACTTTATTTGGTAATATTTAGAGGGTTTACTTATAAGTAATAGGAATATATAGGGTTCTTATATTATTTTCCTTAACTAGTAGAGGGTATAAGTTAAAATACCTATAAAGTATTTCCCGAATTATGCTTGCAAACTAGGTGAATTTGTTATAGTGTTTTTGCGAAGGGGCTGCGGCGTAATTCCGAACTTAATAATATAGAAAGTAACCTCTAAATAGATTATAAAGTATAAAATAGCTATAATAGAGCTAAGAGCTATTAAGATAATAGAGGGTAGTAGTAAGTTAGAATAGTTTAATAACTTTATCTATACTACTTACTAAACGCCCCTTATATTATAAGTAATAATATATAAGTTAACTTATAGTAAGGATACTAATAATAGAACTTTAAAGTTATCTAATCTTATTAAGAGTATATATAGCGAGATCTCTTATATAGTTAATCTAATAGGCTCTAAGTTATATATTATAAAAAGAGGGGCGTTTAAACTAACTATAACTAATATCCCTATCTATATATTAAAGCTCTCTTAATAATAAAGTAACTTAAGAAAGAGATAGATTAATAAAGAGTTTAATAACTAATAAGATAAGTAGAAGAAGGGAACTAGTAAGTATAAAGCTTACTCTATATCCTACTACTTATTATTAAAAAATTAATATATCTTTATTAATAAGGTACTAGACTATTAGACCTTAAATAAGGCTAATATTAAAATAGTTAAGGAGTAATATAAAGGGGAATTAGTAAATAAGATTAACTACTTAAAGATCTCTATAAAAGACTAATAACTCTTAACAAGATATTAAGGAAAGACTAGACCTAAGGGAGTAGTATTTTTAATAGCTTATAACTATAAGCTATTTAAATTAGTATTACTAGGTTTAGGATTAATAATTTATATTTTAAATAACCTTACTTAGTTTAAAACCCTTTATAATACTTATAATAAAAACTTTATCTTTATAGGATCTAAGCTAATACCTATTAAGGGATATAGATCTATAGTTATAAATATAGTTAGACTAGGAGGATATTAATCTACCCTCTACCTTAATAACGCTAAATATTGGGGTATAATAATAAGTAATTTTATATCCTATAGATACTTAAAGAAGAAGGGGGTATATTAGAATAATAAACCAGATTAGAAATATCTCTAATACCGTAATAGGACCTATATAGCGAAGGTCCTAGATATCTATAACTAATATATCCTTAAGTATATACTAAAGAAGACCTAAGTAGCGTTTTATAATAATATTATACTAACTCCTCTATAATATAATATATATACTATATTAATAAGAAAGAAGCCTTGAAAAGGGAGCTATAGTAAGTAGTACTTATAACTTAGCTACGCTAGAGAGGCTACTATACACTAATTAGAAGTAGTAATATATAGAGCGAGAGTAAAAGGTAGGATACCTATTATAATAGTAAATTATAACGCTTATAAGCTAGGAAAGATAATATACTAAGTCTATTAAATCCTAAGAGAGGGTATTACTATATTAATACTAGGAAGATAAATAGCCCTAGACTTTTACTTATTTAAATAAGGATATAGAGGATTTATAACCCTATTACTAGGATAGGATAAGATAGACTTAGCTGCGCAGCTTTTGGAAAACTCCCTTAGCGTATAGACCTATTATAAGAAGACTATAGAGTAGGACGTAGAGGAGAGGAGCGTAGCAGACTTCAGTATTATATATATATTACTATAATTAGGACCTTAATAATCCTATACCTCGTTTTTTTGTATTTTCTTAGCGAATTAGTACCTAATTTAGATTATCTCTTTTAATTAGATCTATAAATTATTCTATATATCTTTTAAGCCTACTTTTAATATTCTTACCTATTTATATATAGAGCTATATTATTTATTATCTTTCTAGTTCCTATTAGTTCTAGCCCTTTCTAATAGTACCTAGAGGTAGATTCTTTTGCTCTTTTTAATAGCCTTTATAAGCTTCTTAGAGAGTTAGGTGCCTTTGCTATATCTATATATCCCCGCTATTAATATATATATATATAATTAATCTACTTTAAATATAATAATAACTTAAGAAATTTATAAATAATAAACAATAACGATATAAATAATAATAAAAGCGTAGTTCGAAGAGAGGAAGATATTTATAGACCTACCTTAGTTCTAAGGGAATAGTAATAGCTATACTTTCTTATAGAATTAAGGTAGGAATAATATAGACCCTGAAATCCTCCCTTTCTCTCTTTTTAATATTATTAGTAGGTTCTAGCAAGCGTATTCCTTTCCTTACCTCTTATATATTATTATAACTACTATTATTTAACTAGCGAGTTATAGCTAAGGTAGCTAAGATAGCTATATATAATACTAATATAGAGATTAGTAGTCTTACTAAGCTAATAAGTATAGCGAGATTAACTAGATTAGTAATTAGAGACTAATAAACCCCTTACTATTATAGCCCTAAGTACTAAGAGAGATATACTAACTTTTAAGAGATACTAATATAGAGAAGCTACGAATTCTTCTAAGATAAGAGCGTTATTAGGAAGACTTTTCTATATTAAGTAATAAGACTTAAAGTAAATCTATAAGAGCCTAGAATAATAAGATCGAGGTTACTAGACCTTTCCTATATTTATTTAGTTATTTAGTTTATATTATTTCCTTTTTATTTTATTTAAAGAAAGTTATAACTACCTACTTTATCTTTCTATTTAGAAGATATAATAATAATAACTTTACTTTATTAACTAGAAGACTCTATTATTTTAACTATATAATATTAACTTTAATATTTATAGACCTATAAGTATTATATCTTCCTCTTCCTTAGCTAACTTAGATACTAGATCCTCTTCTAATAAGGGGAAATAGCCTAAAGAGAGATTTATAGGAGCTTCGTTTAGTAAGATATAACCTCGTGCTATAGGATATCTAGCCTCTAATAATAATATAGATAGGTTTATAAATCCTACCTCTAGGATAGGAGTAATACCCTTAAGTACTCTATATTCCCCTAAAGGAAGTTATACTAATTAGGATATTATAGCCCTTACTAATCTCCTTATAAGACGCCCTATTATTATAATAATAACTCCTTATTTAACTAGAGCGCTTAAGTTTATTAGTATTAATATCTCTAACTTTATTACTAACTATAAAAGCCTTTTAAAGCTTTACTATAAAACTAATAATAATATAAAGAACGAGGTTTATATATATAGCTCTAGTAACTATTAAGACGTAGTAAAATCTTATATTAGTAAAGCTAAGACCTAGAAGGAAGCTAAGGAGAAACCTTTATACTAGTTCGGATTCACAGACCCGAAGTCTCGTTAGAACCCTAATAAGGACCTTTAGAACCTAGTTATAGGATCCTATATTAAGGATAATAACCCTTCCTAGGTTATAGTATTAATTACTACTATTTAATAGCTTTAATAGAGAGCTATCTAGTATAGAGACCTAGAACTTACTAATACTAAGCTTATTTATATTACTTATTACTACTTTTTAGAGAGAGCTATGAGAGCTATAGTATAAAGTCTTAGCTACTAGCTTATTAAAGTTATTTTAAAGTAGTAGATTATAATAGAAAATACCCTAATTAAATAATTTATTACCTACTAGGAACTTTAGTAGCTATCTAGCCTTATTAAGCCTAAACTAATAATAATACTTTAAGTCCTTATAAAGACGATTCTAATAAAATAGAGGGCTAAAGCTAAGGAACCCTCTATACCCTAGATTACTAGCTTAATTATTAACTCTCTTATAGAGAACTTTAGGACCTTAAATATTAATAGGGCTAATTATAAGATAGATATCTTAATACTTATTAAGAGAGTTACTAGCTAAGGAGATAGTACTTTTAATTTAAATACTATAGAAGCTACTAAACTTTATAAATAATAATCTTAGGACTATTTATAGACTTAATACTAATAATAGTAATATTTTTACCTATAAGCTAGATATAGAGATTACTAAGGAGGATACTAGTAATACTAGGGATTTAGAAGAAGTAGAGTAAGAGGAGGCTATAGAGGCTTCTAATAAGATAGATTACTATAGTATATACCTTTCTAGGCTATTGGGGCCTACTAGTTTTATAACAATATTAACTATATTATTATTAGCTATATTAAGTATCTTAAGGCTAGCTAGAATAAGGTCTATTACTATATATCGCTATATTACTTTATTAGTACCCTAGATATAAGTACTAAGGTTAAGATAGATATTATTAATAAAAGCTATAACTATAAATTAACTAATAGCTAGACGATTCTAAAGTATATCCTAATTAATAAGGATACCTTTATATACTATATAGTTACTATAAGTAAGTTAGTAGAAAAGTAGTAGCTAAAGCTTCTAGAGGAGGTTATAAGAGTTATTAGTTATAATAAGATACGCTCTAAACTATCTATTAGCTTTATGAATTTATTAAAAGATATTATATAATTATATAACTTTATAGACGCGACGTTCTTTAGCTTTAAGTTAAAAAACTAGTATATTAACCTAGTAGAAGATATTATTACTATAAAAAGAGGGAAAGCTAGAGGTTATTATATAGAACCTTATAATACTCGTTATTACTAGGCTCCTTAAATAGTAGACCTACTTACGATTCGAGACCTTCTTATTTAAACTACTTAGAGAGTTATAGAGCTCCTAGATAATAAGAAAGACGCTAAAGACGCTATATTACTAGATACCCCTAAGGAATAAGTTAAGTAGTAGAAATAAGATAAATAAGATAAGCCTCGGATTTAATATAGTAATTTATAAATAAGCTATACTCTTACTCTTAAGCTATATAGTAAAAGAGTAAATAGGAAGGTAGCTATCCCTAAAGCCTTTTTTTATTAGAACTAGCCTAATTAGGATAGAATAGTCTATAACGCTACTAAAGCTATAATTACTAAGTATAAGGATAGATATAACTTAAAGGTATAAGAGGTCTTTATTCCTACTAACGTTATACTTCTAAATTAATTTAATAAGACTAGAGAAAGTAATAAGAAGCTATAGGAATAAATAGATTAATAAAATAATAATAAGAACTATTCTAAAGGCTAAGCGACTTTAGCTACTATTTCTATAGACTTACCTAAGGATTTATAAACTAAGGTAATTTAATTTAACTACTATATAATTAATCCTATCTTTAAGATAGGCGCTATAATAGAAGATTAGGATTTAGTATTACTTCTACTACTAAGACGTATTACTATCCTAGACTTTATTATAACCTACTAGTAGATTACTATTACCCTTTATAGCCCTATAAATATATTAATTAGGGGGATTATTAATAGTAGCTCTACTATTAACCTTATTAGTAAAAGTTATATTAAGCGCCTAGGCTTATAGAGTAATATAGTTAAGATAAATATAGGGATCCGC